>CAUYQG010128052.1:0-32899 GCA_963574415.1 Tarsius wallacei
ACCCCAAGCAAATTGTGTACTAGCTTCCAGGTTTCCATCCCTTCCAGCCTTAGCCTTTCTGTGCAAAGGGCCTCTCTCCTTTCCTCCTCTGGTTCCCAGCACACTCCCTACCATAAATCTATCATGCAATGCCTAAGAAAGGCCTTAATAACTTGGTAAGTATGAGTTTAAATCACGTTCTTGGGGGTTTAAATTGTCCCCAATCTTATTTGACATCTTTTTTGTCAGTGTGGAAGAAAAGACAGCTTTTATCTAAGGAACTGAATACATCAGAAAGCTAGCAGGAATATTGTGCTGTAAAACATAAGGCGTTAGGAGTTTTTATCGATATTTGTACTCAGTTTCCTATATTGCTTTGTAACTTGATTTTTTAAATTTTTTATTTTAATTGGAGTCTCACTCTGTCACCCAGGCTGGAGTGCTTTGGCACACTCTCTGCCACCCCAGCGATCTTTCCACTTTAGCCTTCCAAGTAACTGAAACTACAGGATTGCGCTACCATACCTAGCTAATTTTTTTTATTGTATTTAACTTATTTTTATTCAAATAACAAGAAGTCCAAAAGTAAGAGCTCTCACCAAGTTGCCTGGGCTGGCTCGAACTCGCAGGCTCAGGTAATCCACTTGCCGCAGCCTCCCAAAGTGCTGGGATTACAGATTTTTTCATATGACCCTCCCTACCAGCCAAAAAGATTCTGGCTAGTCTTATACAGACTTATTAGATATAGGTATATAAACATCATTCTTAAACTCTACATGATTCTCGGAATCTTATGAAACGTATTATTCTTCTATTCCCTAAAACCCTGTTGAACATAACTTATTTTAGGCCTGCTGGTGGTATATTCGTTTTTCTTTTTCTAGAGAGAATTTGGGGGGCCAACTTCATCTCCCCTGGTAGCTTTACTGCCTTCTAAACACACACACACACACACACACACACACACACACACGCCCCTAGAATTTCCACTATCTTTAATAAATCATGCTATTTTCACCAATTCCCAAATTTTGAGAGCCAAACTTAAGAAACGTGTTACTGCCTGGGCAACTTGGTGAGACCGTGTCTCTACAATTAATCACACACACACACACACACACACACACACTAGCCAGGCATGGTGGCGTGCAGCTGTAGTTCCAGCTTCTTGAAAGGCTGAGGCGGAAGGATCACCTAAGTCCAACAGGTCGAGGCTGGAGCGTGCTGCTGCACTCCAGCCTGGGCAACAAGAGTCAGACTCCAACTGAAAAAAAAAAAAGAAAAGAAATGTATTACCAAATTGACTCAGCTCTGTTGCTTTCAGATAGATACAGAAACTCGGGCTAATTAATAACCAAGTATTGCTAAAAACATGGGCTTGCCTTGGCATGCTTTTGCCCGACTTATCAAAAATTCTGGTGAGGGTGATGGGAAGGGTGGTAAGATGAGCAAAGAAGTGGAATTTTTCTAAGATTTTACTCTATTTTGTCCCACAATTTATATGTTAAACCTTTAGATCTACAGAGGCAAATGATTACATAGATCATAAAATAATTTATTGCCCTCAGTGTGGGTATTTGCACCAAGGTGATGAGAAACGGGTCATGTAAGAACATGGGGCCCTCCCAACATAATGAGTGTTGGGGGTGGAGGAAGGTTGGTGAGGATGTGGGCTATCACTTCTAGAAAAAGGGACCTGTGATAAGCAGACAACACCATAGATACGCAATATAGGGAGAAATTTTTGAAGATGGTGCCAGGATTTTGAGCCTGCATTTCTAAGATTCACAAAAATAGGACATTTAGAAAAAAGAGCTAGCAAATACTGAGCAGGAGCTTATAGGGAGGGCCGAAGGCAATCAGTTTGATATAGACCATTATTTATAGAGTTATTTCCACCATTTTAGCTAAAGGTCTCCAGATGTTCCATTTTCCTAGGTTCACGGGCAACCCCAGCCACTCCAACCCTTCAGTATTAAAAGCTCTCACAGATCATTCTGGGAGGCTTAAGAATGCCATGAGCCAACCAAAAGGACGCATCATTCGAGCAGATACTGGGGACACAGTATTGGGGTATATATAGGTGCTCCTTCTTTTAGGCAACCAAAAAACAATGGGTATTGGGTGCCTGTTGAACAGTCCTTATCGGACAGTAATAAGGAAGACATTCAGCATTGCTCCTGGGTACCCGCCTCCACGACGCTTCCATGGCAGTTGCTCAAGAAACGCAAAGCTGCTTTCACTCAAGTCATCGGGAGTTCGTCTCCTGTGATAGACTGGAATACTCTCTTGGAAAATTCACATTTGAGACCTTTTACCTTAAACCCATACCAACATCTGTTTAAACTTAGAAGTCCAGATCCATTCCTTTTGTCTTCTGCATCTATCCAGAATGATATTTTCCCCCTCGTGTAACTATTTCACCGGGACTACGACTTGCTTCTAGAAGTGATGAGGTGAAATGAACGCAGAAGGAGGGAAACACATTTTTGAAATATACTCTCACTACAGACAGTTGGACTTGAGATGCTGGTGGGCTGTATAAATGGAAATGTGGGTCCAGAGAAGGGTGAGGACTAGGAGGATGGAATTGTAAGATACCCACGATGCTGGAATGATGAGCTTAGTCGGAAGAACTTTTAGAACAAAAGAATAAAGGACTCAAAGTCAGAGCATAGAGCCACAGGCACATTTAGGGACAAGGAAAACAAAAAGTCCTGGGGCCTTGGGGACAATGTCACAGAAGTTTGGAGGGGAGACGGCATCAGGGAGAGAGTGTGGTCAGTGGGCAGAAAGCTCTGATCAAGCAGAGAAGAGGAGTGCTAAGTCGAGGATACTGGAAATTATGAAGTCACTGACTGCCTTTGAGACAAAAGCTTCGTGATGACAAGGTGACAGCTGGACTGGAAGAACAGTAGTAGCTCAGGGTGGGAAATCATGAGGTTGAGCTTTAATCTGAGTGGGAGACTTGAACATGTTTTTGTTTTTGTTTGCTGAAGGGAGTGAGACAACACAGAGAACTAAAAATACAATTCTTTGCACCTCAAGGGAGACCTCATGGCCAAACTCAAAGTTTGTTTGTTGTCTTCCAAAATTGTGCCATTCAGACTCCAGTCAGGGAGCAAGGGGAATGGGAAAGAGGACTGGGACAAAGGGATAGCCACTTTGGGTCCTAATATTTGTCCTTTCAAGGGACCTGGCTTCCTTTCTCCAAATACTTGTCCTTATACTCAACCCCATTCTAACCAGTGCTCGGGCAGCCTTAATGTTTTACCTTCAACTCTTCATCAAAGGGTTGAGAACTTTGTAGGGAAACCACCCCTGATCAAACTGAGAGACACAGAGAGAGAAAGCGAGAGAGACAGAGAGATATCCTATCAGTTCTGTTTCTCTGGAGAACCCTGATTAACACAGTTCCTCGGGCTGAATATCTAAGTATCAACATTCCCCTGGTCAGCTATTTTTTCCTATAATTCCATTTATGTATCACTAGAATTCTGCTTTCAGTTTTATTAATTTCTGTTTCTTTGCTGGACTCTCATCTTTGTTGACCAGTTTTCTTTCAATTATCCTTTTTTTTTTTGAGTTGGAGTCTCACTCTGTCGCCCAGACTGGAGTGCAGTGGCCGCTCCCGGCCACCGCAGCCTCGACCTGCTGGGCTCCCATGATCCTTCCGCCTCAGCCTTCCAAGTAGCTGGAACTACAGGTGCATGCTACCACGCCCGGCTAATTTTTTGATTTATTGTAGGGATGAGGTCTTGCCAAGTTGCCCAGGCAGGTCTCGAACCCGTGGGCTCAGGCAATCCAGTCACCTCAGCCTCCCAAGGTGCGGGATTATAGGCTGAGCCACCGAGCCCTGCTCAATTATCCACTTTTTAATATAATGAGTTTATCACTGGGAGATAAGGAAACATTATAGCTACATACTTTGTGTAGACTGTGCATAAACTGAATAACAGATGAGAATTGATCAATCACCAGCAGACTGAAAAAGTAGCATGATTGGTCAGTGAACATTATGCATGCCTGTTGTTTATGTAGTGATTTGTGGACTAAAGATCTAGCACAAAGTCTGTATTTTGCGCAATTGCCAACAGTTATATAATGTGGTAACTGAAATTTGAACTCTGTTGTTGGAAAACTGATGGTATTTAACTAAACCATGGTAACAAACTGAAATTTATGAATATTGGAACCACTCAAGGCAAATACTGCCTACACTAAATGTTGATCTGATTGTCTAGATTCGTGATTAAGGAAGTTCCTCTCATGAAAAACCAAGAGCCAAAGAAAGTAAGAATCAACAGCATATCTATAAAAGTCTATCATTTCATTAACATGAATTCTTGAAATACCCGACACTTCTTTTTTTTCTGTTTTCTGTGAATAATTGGCACTTTGAGAATCACATTGAAGTATCCAAATATAGGTTTGCTAGTTGTCCACTAAAAATTCTCTCTTCTCTTTTTCCTTTAATAGTAATACTCTAGGTTTAGTGGGGATATATAGCTGATTCACTAAAGACTATATTTCCATCCTCTCTTGAAGTTTGTGATCAAATTCTAGCCAGTAGAGTGTGAGCAAAACTATTGTGTTCCACTTCTGGGCTTGTTCTCAAAAGAAATGAATGTGTTCTTCCATGACTTTTTCTCTATTGGCTGGGATGCAAATGTGAGGGCAAGAAGTAAATCAGCCACTTTGAGCTCAGAAATGGAATCTGTGTGTTTAGTGAGGATGACAAGTTGCACTACGCACCCTGGGATACTGTCTTTAGAAAGATGTCAAAACTTTTAGTCACTGAATTTTGGGGGGTCTTTTTGTTATAGACACAACTTTAATCTAACAAATACATGGATGGCTTTCTGTTTGGAAATAAACAATAGCCTGACATAGTACTAAAGGGGGATTAAAATAGTTAGTGAATTATCCACTTCCAAATTTCACTTAAAGAGGACAAGAGGGCCAGACGTGGTGACTCATGCTTGTAATCCCAGCACTTTTTACAAGGCAGGCGGATTGCTTGAGCCCCAGAGTTTGAGACCAGGCTAAAGGCAACATGGTGAGACCTTGCCTATACAAAAAAGTTTTAAAAATTAGCCGGGCATGGTGGCCATGCCAGAAGTTCTAGCTA
This sequence comes from Tarsius wallacei, assembly GCA_963574415.1. Taxonomy (NCBI): domain Eukaryota; kingdom Metazoa; phylum Chordata; class Mammalia; order Primates; family Tarsiidae; genus Tarsius; species Tarsius wallacei. Next base: position 5,111 of record CAUYQG010128052.1, read on the forward strand.
CTTGGTAGGCTTAGGCAGAGGGATCGCCTGAGCCCAGGATGTCAAGGCTGCAGTGAACTATGATTGTGCCACTGCACTCCAGCCTGGGTGCCAGAGTGAGACTCTGACTCAAAAAAATAAAATAACACTAAATGTTTTCAAAAAGAGGACAAGAGGAAAAGTTGAGGGCCCCAAGACTAATGGCATCCTCTTCTGAAGTAATAAACTGAACATGACCTACTGAATATAATTAATGGCTTAATGAAGTCAGCATAGATAGGATGAATAAAATCTACTTTTTGCAAAGTGGATGTTCCACCTAGCAGTTATTGTGTACAAAAGCTGGGAACATTCATCCCTAACAATCAGCCATGTTGGGAAGGGGACTTCCAATATTTACACTGAATTTCCAAAAGCTGCTGGGGTCTAACAAGGCAGACAATTCTCTAGCAAAAATGTATTGACATCATTTCTTTGTGACAAAAATACATTTATTTTATTTTATTTTGAGTTGGAGTTTTACTCCCTCGCCCAGACTAGAGTGTAGTGGCACACTCACGGCTACTCCAATGTCGACCTGCTGGGTTCAGGTGATCCTTCCGCCTCAGCCTTCCAAGTAGCCAGAACTACAGGTGCACACTACCGTGCCCGACTAATTTTTTTATTTATTGTAGAGGTGAGGTCTCACCATCTTGCCCAGGCTAGTCTCGAACTGCAGGCTCAGGCAATCCTCTTGCCTCGGCCTCCCAAAGTGCTGGGATTATAGGCTTGTGTCACTGCACCCGGTCAAAAATACATTTAAAGTAGTACTAACAAGTTAAGTCATTGACATTAAAATAAATTATCTTGCTACGTCCACTGGAATATGTTCATCATTAAATTTGACTCTTGTAAGGAGCAGATTTTTTAAAAGATTTGGACCGGGCACAGTGGCTCAAGCCTGTAATCCCAGCACTTTGGGAGGCCGAGGCAAGAGGATTGCCTGAGTCCAGGGGTTTGAGACCAGCCTGGGTAACTTGGTGAGAGACCTTGTCCCTACAAAAAAAAAAAAAAAAAACTTAGCCAGGCATGGTAGCATGCGTCTGTAGTTCCAGCTACTTGGAAGATGGAAGGATCGCCTGAGCCCAGCAGGTCGAGGCTGTAGTAGCCGTGAGTGTGCTACTGCACTTCAGCCTGGGTGACAGAGTGATTCCAACTAAAAAAATAAAAAATAAAAAAGATCTGGTACACCAACACATGTGTAAAACTCATATATGTACACTAGAGGGCACTCACCTTCTAATAATACACATACCAGTGTTGGAACGTCTTTAAAATGTATACACCAAGGTTGTGGAAAGGCCCGTGAATCTGCATTTTGACAAGCGACTATCTAAGAGCGTGATTGAGAGAATGGTTTACCGAGTCTGACTGCTAGGGTTTGAAACCTGGCTTTGCTGTTTGTAAACTTAGACAATTATTAAACTTTCATGTGCCTTGGTTTCCTCATCCATCAGATGAAGCTGGAAGTAGCACCTACCTCTTAAGGTAGTTGTGATTACTAGATCAGTTGACTTAGAACACAACCTAGTGCTTGGCAATAAACAGTAGCTCTATTATAATAAGTATTATATGAATAAAGTATTAATTATTAATAAAGATGCTCATTGATATTGTTGCAGAGAACATGAGAACCACTCTTGAGAAACATGGAAATATTTAAACATTTTTAAAAAGGCCCTTCTTAATGGAGAGTACTCAGCCTGGCTAGGACCTCAGTTTCTGACCCTCACCTAGAGTGATGATGAAATGGCAGGAACCAAAATTGCAGAGTGGAGAATGGAGTGAGATTAGGTTTATCCTTGATGCTCTGTCAAAGAGCTCTACTTTATTCCTAAATCCATGAAAATCCATCAAAAGGCACTGAAGAGAAACCCCTTTTTGCCTTTTCACCCACCTTCTACCCCCATAAGAGGCACATCAAATCCTTCTGAAAGGACAGATGGAGAGCAGGAAGCCATTTTGTTTTGTTTCTAGATCCTAACACGACAATGAAAAAGTGGAAACTCTGCCCTGGAAGAATGTATTCTTTGGGTAAAAATTAACTCTGCCGACTCTGTCTTTCCAGAAACACAGACCCCTTTCCAACGTGACCAGTATCGGCCTATTGTAATCTGAGAATAAACTCCTGGAGGAGCTGGTGAGAGCCCATGACTCAGAGCCTGGTGACCGGAACCACCCTCTCTCAAGGTCTCCAAAACATTCACAAGTGGTCAACAAGGGAGTCACGGCAGCTACATCTAAGTGATTGCCACATCTCCAGGGGAAAGAAAGGATGGTGCCACACTCAGAGTGCTGGCCCTCTTCCTATCTGTGGGAAGTGAACTTTTCTTAAAATAAGTCTTTTCTTCTTTCATCTCTTTGTGTGTTGCAAATCTTTGCATTACTCAGATCTCTGGTTACCAGCTCACACCTCCAGCATGCTGGCTCCAGTGGAGCTACGCCCCTCTGCACCCTTCCACCCCAACACCTTCCATCAGAGATACGCACTTCTTATCTGCCATATGTTTTCACTTTCCCCAGAAATATTGGTTTGGGTTTTTCTAAGACTTCATGATTGTCTTTCGAGTTTGATTAAGGTTTTGGGTTATGCCTTTTTAAAAAATCTTCTTGATTAGTATAGATGGATCTTGATGGATCAGCATTTGCAAACACTATGCACTTAGTGGTGTCCGTCTTTTCCAGATCATTCCTCCCCAGCCTCCAATGCAGCCGAGCAGAGGGCCACTCCACCTTGCACTGCCCTGGGGATCACCCTTTGACTTGGGACATTTCTGCTACCCAGGGGCCTCTGTTCAGGAGACCCGGTAAGTAACAGATCACCAAACCATCTCAGTTTACTTTGCATGTTACAACCAGTCTGCAACGTGCAGGAGAAATCAGTCACCTTTCTCAGTAACAAGCAGGCTTACTTCTGAACTTGGGAATAAAGCAAAACCAAGATTTCCCCAGCTGCCCAAGTTCCGGCCCTTGGGTCCGCAAAGTTTCAAATATTCTGCTATCCTTTTCCATTGATTAAAGTTTCCTTTTTAGACAGGTTACACACGAAAGCAGATTTGGAATGCATTGGTGGCATTAAAAAATGCTGTTTTATATTTTTTATTATTATTTTCATTTTAAAGATGTAGGGTACAATTCAGGGTTAGGTACATGAGGGGGTCATCCTGCAGGTAAAATTTGGATTCCTTTATTGATGTCATGTGCCCCACCCCCGGCAATGTTAGTGGGGAAAAAATGTTAAATATGTTTTCTAGTAGCCTTATGATCTATCAAGCTAGTGAGGAAACTGCCTGTGATAATTTGTGTTTGTTTCAGTTTTATCATGCTTGGTTTACTTTTGCTGTTGGTCAGTTCAACCATAAAACATTTTTGCAATGAATAGAAGGTTTTTGTGGGGGTTTTTTGGTTTTGCTTTTGTTTGTTTTTAAGGCACTGAAGTAGAAGATGGCCTGATCAAATTTGTATTTGAGATGGAGCACTCTGGAAGCAAAGTGGGGGCTAAAGTGTAAGGAGGGGCTGGATGCAGTAGATTGCAGAGTCCAGACAGGTATAATGCTGTTCCTTTTCCAAGCTAAGAAAGGTCTCCAGAAAACATCAGGATTTTTCGAATTAGCGACTCTAATAATAACAATTTGAACATTGTAAATACTTTCTTCTTGGGAGCTCAAAATAAAGTCGAACTTGTAATAAAACACTCATCCCCAACCCCATGATTTATAGCATGATACATAGCATACAGTACCTGGCAGGCATCCCCCACTAGGTTCTAAGGCAGTAGGTCCTACAAAGAGGACTCCTGTGAACCATGTTGTCACCGAGGAAAAGCGAGTCCACAGCATCAGAAGCTGAGAAGGGTGTACTTTCTGCATCTTACCTGGAGATCCTGTAGATGCTGGAGTAGGTTTTCAGGAACTGTGGCAGTTTTGAAGTATCTTCCCTAAGAGATATTAAAATTAACTTCAGTTCTACTTTTCACACTCCTAGCTAGAATGAGGGAGCTGCCACAGGGGTGAGAGGGGCCAGAGGAAGAGAGGAGGGTCCCACTTTCCCTGACTCTGCCTAAAATTCACCAACATTTTTCTGATGCCATCAAATTAGCAGTGCCAGGGAAAACAGCTATATGAGTATTTCTTCTAGTACCTGAGGACTGACTATGAATGGTGTCATGAAAAAGGAATTCACTCCTGGGGGACCCCTCTGCCAGAAACAGTTCCAAGTTGGGCACTCAGCCAAGTCTCATGTATCACCCACATTTCTAGTCTCTAAGCTGAAAACATGCAAAATGTAAATAGATAAAACAGCCCTTCCCTCGGTTAGAGTTGTTGAGAAGACAAAAATCACAGTATATTATCTTGGACTGTTTAGAACAGGGATCCTCAACCCCCAGGCCATGGACCGGTACCAGGACTAGCCTGTGGCCTGTCAGGAAACTGGCTGCACAGCAGGAGATGAGGTGGTGGGCCAGCAAGTGAGGCTTCATCTGTATTTACAGCCATTCTCCATCCTGGCATTACTGCCTGAGTTCCATCATCTGTCAGATCATTGGTGGCATTAGATTCTCATAGAAGCACAAACCCTATTGTGAATTGTGCATGAAAGGGATCTAGGTTGTGCACTTCTTGTGAGAATCTAATGCCTAATGATCTAAAGTGGAGCTGAGGCCGTGATGCTAGCACTGGGGAGTGGCTGAAAATACAGGTTAACATTTGCAGTGGGGTTTGATTGCACAGAGACTATAATAAATCAATTGCTTACAGACTCATATCAAAACCCTATCAGTGAGTGGCAAGTGAGTTGAGGTACCTCAACCTCAATTGTACACTGCATCTGGTGGCAGGATTTAAGTCAAAATCCAACACTTATTTTAGTCTGCATGTGGCCTGGCCCACTCATTATTTTATTTACCACATCACTCTGTGCCTCTTTTGTGTGTGTGTGTGATGAGTTGTATAATTATTTCATTATATGACAATGTAATAAAATAGAAATAAAATGCACAATAAACGTCAGGTGCTTGAATCATCCTGAAACCATCTCCCCTTCCCTTTCCCCCCATCCATGGAAAAACTGTCTTCCATGAAACCAGTTCCTGAATGCAAAAAGTTTGAGGGCCAACAGTTGAGAGCTAACAAGGAACCTTCTCCAATAGTTTTTAAGCTCGGTTTAGTATCACATCTCTTCAAATGAAATCCTATGAGGAAGCCCAGCTCATGTGTGAAGAGATAACAGAGCTGCTTCTGTAGCAGGAGTTTTCTGACTGGGCAATGCTTCTCCTGTGTGTCAGTCTCCAACACCAGATTATGTGCAATACTTATTTGAACCCTGAGGACAAAGAGAAGCCAAGTCTGAAAGTTATGATTAAGCCAATTTCTGCAACCAATTGCTTGGAGGGGAGTCAAAAATGAATCCCAGAGAGTTAACAATCATTTGAGTAGAGTCTAAGAGCAATACGGAGGGTGCATGGAAATAAATTGAAGGTCACTGTTCAAGTTCATGGTAGAGAACTGAGACTGGGAAGAAGCTTTTAAGGGTTTCTTTGGGGTTGGATCAATGAGTCATAAAGAACAAGACAAATTGGAGCATGCAACGGGTGAGAAGAAGGTTTAACTTAGGCCCAGAGAAGGATTTCCAAGAGAAAGGGATACAAACTTTGGAACTCTGATGTCTCTGGCCTGGAATCTGTTCAATATAGCAAAGCAGCTCATCTGTCTAGAGATAATCCAAACTAGCTTTTAATTACAGTCCTACTTTGAGGTAAAACAGCCCTACCAGTCATCCGTTATCATCATTTTTATCATTATCAAACATCTAGTAAAGGTCTTTACAAGTTGAACGCAAAGGCACTTTTCTTCCTGGACATCATTTTTGCAGATTCATAGTTTAAACAGACAACAATGCAGCAACTTACTGATGATTCATGGGAGAAATATTACCCAGTTCCAAACTTTTCCACTTTCCTTTCTGTGTTTTAAATCAAAACTTACTTGGTCTAGGAAACGTCTACTCACCTGATTCCATTCATTCTAGCAACTTCTATTCTTAATTTACCACACTGAACCTCTGTTTCTCACCTGTGACATATGGATACTAAGGAAAATGCATCAGTGTTTTAATATGAGTAAAAGGAAATAAGATATGTTCGCTGTTTAGCACAGTACCTGGCACATAACAATCACCTAGAAACTTTTCATTTCTCCTTTGATATGGATCTCTAATAGATCTATTAATTTGACTGGGTAAAATTAGTAGAAATAAGAAATAGGAATAAGAAAAAGATCAAATTTCTTTTTCAGTATCTTCCCATCTCCCCCCCGCCCCACCCCAGAATTCACTCTAAGTTGTAGGCCGTTTTATATTTCTTCTCTTCCCTCCTTCGTTCTTTTTATTCTGGAATAATTATGGTCAACTTTCGTTAATGTGGAGGTTATGATGATGTCAAGAATCACAGTGAAGAATAAAGCTAATACCCACATTCAACCTTTAGTTACACAGTTCTTTGAGAATTGCTTTCCCTAAAATATTTGTGGCAAAAGTCTCCATTTCTCAAGACTTTTTCATCTTTAGATAGTTAGAAAACATTTTTTATCTTTAGTTAATAATTTTTATAGCATCAGCCAAGGGTATTTCTGGATATAAGCATATGGTCAATCCAGACCAACTGAAATACACCCACGCTATTTAAGTGGAAATTCTATAACTGAAAATTTTAATATTTAAAATGTCAGCTTTTAAAGAATGAACTTTACACCAGATTGACAATTTCACAAGAAAAGTTTCTTGAAATTGAAGACAAATCAATAGAAATTACCCAACTTGAATATTAGATAAGGGAAATTGAAATAAGAGTAAACAAAACCTCAGTGACCTGTGGGACAATACCAAGAGCTCTATGTATCTTTGTAGTCACAAAGAGGAAGAGGAAATGGGGCATAAAAAATATTTAAGAAAATAATGGCTCAAACTTATCAAATTAAGTAAAGAAAACCATCAATTTAAATATAAGAAGCTCATCAAACACATAGAATAAATATAAACAAAACCATACATTGAAATATTATAGTCAAGCTAATGAGCACCAAAGATAGAGAGAAAAGCTGGAAACAATCAGAGATAAAGAACACATCCACACAAAAGAAAAAATAATATGCACAATGCTGACTTTTGATGGAGGCCAAAAGACAATGGAATGATATACTTAGAGTCGTGAAAGGCAAAAAAACCAAAAAACTATCAACTAGAATTTTAAATTCAGTGAAAATATTCCTCAAAAAAAGGATAAAATAGAGACATTTTCAGATAAATAAAATCTGAAGGAATTAATCACTATAAAAGACTATAAATTATTTATTAAGAATAATCACTATAAAAGACTACGCTTTTTAAAATTTTTTTAAGATAGACAACCAAATGCTTAAAGCAAAAATAATATTGTGTTACTGATTTTATAACATATGATATACATACATACAAGTATGCATATGAAAATATAGCACAAATGATGAGGGAGAGAGAAGGTATATAGATCATAATGTTGTAAAGTTCTTAACTTTACATAAATTATTACAATACTAACTCTAAGTAAGTATACTATGATAATTTAAGGATGAAAACTATAATCACTAGGAAAACAACACTTTAAAATACAAAGAGGTACAGCTAAACATATAGTAGATAAATTAAGATGAAATACTACAGAATTTTTTTTATTAATTCAGAAGAAGCAACAGAGGAACAAAGACAGGTGGGATAAACAGAAAACAAATAGCAAGATGGCCTTTCCTGATCATCTCAAATAGTGGAAGGGAACTGCTCCCTTTTCTGAATATGCTAGCTATTCTTACAGAATTTTTTTCACATTATACCTTGCATGATAATTATTTGCTTACTATTGTTTTCCTTTTACTAGTCAAAATTTCCTTGAGGATGAGTACCATGGTCAAACAGAAAAAGACATGAAAACTATGCAGACCTTCAAATTCACTTGAGATTCAGTTTAAGTGGCTTTGGATATCTTGTGTGCCTACATTTGAATTTAAAAAACAAAAAAACAGCCAAGAGTAGATTTGGGCAATTTAACAAGTTCTTGTCATATTTCAAATAAACTTTTCACCCCCACTCATTAGCGTAATCATTTCCACACAGTGCCAACTGATCAAGAGGTCACCAAAAACTACATTTAAACCAGATGACAAGGAGGTATCTTATTGATGAGGGCCAACTCCAACTAACTGGTTGTGAGGCCATATCATCCATAGCAATGAAAACTGTCACTGTTGTCTTAATGCCATTCATGGGTATGGACCAGGAAGGGGAAGTGACAGTACAATTGGTCTGTATAATATCTCAATTTCAGATGTGAGGATGCTAATGTTTACTGTGACCACAATTCCTGGATTTTCCAGAACAATACTATAAATACATGTTTATTTATCAGATATGTATCCAAATTTGGGACTCAGAGAATGTGATAAGTAAATATGATAATATTATTCCTTGAATTAGCATGGGAGTTCCTAAAAACATTCTTCTTCAAAAGCTCATCAGTTCTTATAGTTCCCGTAATCACTCTGCAAACAACAAGATGAAATTTGCTCATTTTGGTTCAATGGTAAATGAATTCATTCTAGCATTACCATTGTTCTTATTAGGCCTCCCCAGAGAAGTAGTTTGCAAATAAACACTTTGGAAAGATGCTTTTATTTGTGAGCCTTGACAACCTAGGTGTAGATATATTGAATGCTCTTTGAACATTTTATTAATGGGGGTCCTTTTTTTAGTCACTTAAATTTCACATCCTATTTTAAAAGACAAAAGAAGTGAATTTGCCATTGACAGCATGAAAATTTTTGGAACGAACTGAATCCCCCTAAAGCTCACTAAGAGGAAAAGATAATCCTAATGTCATAACCAATTGTTTTACAGTGTGATAAAATCAGAATACTCAGAAATAAACCCAGGACATGAGTATTCATTTCACTAACACTCAAATATTATTTTACTCAGTGTCTAACCCCATTACATTTTGAAAAATTCTACTACAGAAGCAGTCAGTAACACTATTAATGTTCATTAGCAGACTTCTTCCGGTCAGAGGATTATCAGGAAATCTTTGGATAAAATTCCATTATACATTTTTTAAGGAAATACATTTTTTGAAAAATTAATTTTCTCTTTGGAGTCTGTGAATGCACATTTTCAAATGAATTTTAAAACATTATAAATATATGACAATGTTAAAATCTGAAATTATCCATCTTTTACATCTTTCACAAAAATATACATGCAAGTATGAAAAGCAACCCATTTCCACCAACAGAAGAAAGAGAGATTTTGAAAATAGGGTGAATTTTAGCTGTTGTTTTTTTTTTAACACCATAGGTTTCCCATTTTTTGGAACTCCTTTTGTACTTGTTTAATATAGGTCAAAATGTGCACTATAAAAGTCTAAGGATCTAAAGCACTTTCTGGGAATTAATTTAAGAACTAGTAGTCTAGGGGTCACGGTAAGTTAAGACAGTTACAGAGAGATAGGTCTTTTGAAATCAGATTTTGGCAGAAAGAATAGTTAGGAACAATTGTTCCCGTAGAGAACAATTAGAAAGCATAGAAAAAATATTTTTAAAATCTGTTTGAAAACTTTGGAAATCTAAGAAGCCTGTAATCATCAGGGCCAAATCTGAGGTAAAGAAGGAAAAGCATAGGAGGAAAGCTATAGGAACGAGCCTACCAATCGGGCCTCTTTTCTTCTAGGGATATCTGACAACAACAGAAGACATAAACAAGAAGTTGAGTGGAGTTTTTGACACTGTCATCTATATGAAGGTCAAAAGTTGGGTTACAGGACTACTCAAAGGATGGTAAGCCATAAGAGTATGGGTTTAATACTTAACCTAGTGTTATTTCAATCCCTAATATTATATCAAAGTTATCTTGCAAAGTTATAAAAACTTGTCGGACAACTGGAAATCTTCTTAGGAAGAATTCAAAAGTCCATGAATCCTAAATGGAGTACATTTGCTTTTTTAAAAATGTCTAGGTACATCAAGGTAAATTGATGAAAATAAAAAAATCTTAAAAACATTCAGAAAAGTGAGATTACCTTCGAAAGAGCAATAATTTGGTCTGATTAAGTAGTAAAGATAATAACATCCGGTTGACATTGGAATAATCTGCAGAGTTCTGAAAAGTGAGCATCACCAATCTGGAATTCTACATCCAGCAAAAATATCCTTCCACAATAGCAAAAACATGGAACCAACTGTGTGTCCATCAAAAAAGGACTGGACAAAAAAATGTGGTACATGTACACGATAGAATATTATGCAATCATAAAGAAGGACAAATATATGAACTTTGCAGCAACTTGAATGAATTTGGAGTCAGTCATACTCAGTGATTTATCACAGAAACAAAGAGCAGAGTTCCATATGTTCTCACTCATAAACAGACCTTGAACAATTATAAGAAAGCGATTGGCAGTAGTGGGAAACTGTCAGGGGAGAGGGGAGTGGGATTGGCAGTTGAGGGAAACTGCTAGGGGAGGGAAAGGCATACCTCATTAACAAGGGTACCTTCATGATCAATGTTTATATACCTAACCCTGAAATATACCCCACACCTTTATAATAAATTTTTTTTTAAATGACAGTGTGGCATTAGGCAAGAGGTCAATATGTGAATGGTGATTTAGTCAAGCAGACAAAATTTTTGGATAATTATATTAATTATATATCTATTTTAATATGTTTTTAAAATGTATGTAACAGGAACCCATAATGAACCCATAATGTATGTAACCCATAATTTCACAGATATTAGTGTGTAGTTAAGGCTAAGCTTGAAAGAGTCAACTAAAAGAAAAACATTCTGTAAATAATAGCACATGCAGTACAGCCATGGCAAAAATTGTAAATATTGAACAGGAATGACTAAAGTTAAAGGAGCATGGGTACATAGAAGAAAGCACTTACATTATGAGCCCTGTGTTTCTCTAGACATGACTTCCTACTTAATGTCTTGAGTTAACTTCCTTGTCTTCATCTATAAATAGGGATGAGAATATTTGTCCATTTGAACAGTTATCGTAATACTACAGGAAAAGGATTGGCAGTAGTGGGAATCTGCCAGGGGCAGGGAGGGGACACCTGCATAACCCTGAATTGCACCCCACATCTTTAAAATAAAAGAATTAAAAGTTAAAAATATATATATTTGTCCATATCATTATCTATGATGTTTAAAAAGGGATTGACTAGGACAAGGGTTGTTATTCTATAATGAATACAAATGGAGCTAACTCAATTATTCCCTTTATTTCTCTGATTTATAACAACACTTGGCAATTCTTTCATTAGCCAGTCATCTAGCATAGGAATGACTCTCTTTCACCTCCTCTTCCTCCTTCTTACTAAGTAAAAACCTTTCTATTCCTTCTTATCACTTTCTGCAACTGGAAGGGTGTGAAATTCCAACTTCTGGGCATGGTTGTTCTGACAATCATGGTCGTACTTAGGATTTGTTCATTTGATAGACCTTCATTCCAGTCATTCTTCCTCAACCTTGGGATAATCTTTAGCTCTCTGGACCTTTGAGCAGATGAAGTATAGTGCATTGAGGATCTCATCATGATATATATGCTTATTTTTATGGTTTCATCTTAATAAGCATTTTGTTATGCCTAGAGTTATACAAAAAATATTAAAAGTAAAAATAATATTTCACTTTTCATTCACTGACATTTTAGATCACAGAACAATCAGTGTGAGAAAAGTATAACTTACATCAGAAAGTTATTCTAGATGTGACTCTTTGCTCTTCTACTTTTCAGTCATGTAATGTTGAAAGGGTAACTTGACCTTTCTACATACCTCTTTCCTCTGATGAAATTTGGAATACCAAAACCTACCTCATCTGTGCATGCAAACTAACTTGGGAACCTTGTTAAAATGCACATTTTGATATCGTATGTCCGTAGTGGAATCTGAGATTCAGCATTTCTAAGACATTTCCAGGTGATGCTGCCACTGCTGATCGATGGTCCACACTCAGAGTATTGAGGACTGAAGCCACAGAGAAAAATGTCTAACCTAAAGCAGATTCCATATGAGTTTGTTTCACTCCCTCCTACTTCCCACCACTTCATTTTCTAAAGGGGACTGCTTGCTGAAAAAACTCACTATGAAATGTCAATCAAAAGATGAAAAAAAAAACCTTAAGAAATTCACAGTTCTACACTAGAGGTTGATTAGGGTCAAATGAAGATATATTTAAACCTAATTAAGATAAAGGATCCCTCATTAAGTTGAGAGAAAGGCTAAGAGTGAAAACTCCAAGGACAGGTTGATTTCTGTCAGATTTCTGTCAAAAAAATTATTGCATCAAGGGAGTACAATGACAGTCTCAAAGAATGACAGTCCCAACTGTAATTCTGAAATCAGTTTTAACATTGTAGAACTCAAAAAATAATAATAACATTTATCGAGAAATTGTTTTAAACTTAGCGAATCCCTATGCATGCATTAACACATCCCAGTCCTCACTTCTTAAACTTGTTATCACTCTTACCAAGTTGGTGGTTGTGAGCTTGAGGGCAAAAACCTGCCATGTTCACATCTGTATCCCTAACATTTGGCAAAGAGCTGGTATCTAGCAGGCATCTGAAAAATACTGGCTTGAAGAGAGATTTTTTTTCCTCGAGTCCTCAAATATATAATATTCTATTTCATTGAATCTAAATTACCGTCACTTATATGAAGTACTATTATTTTATGTATCTCTAAGAAAGAAAAAAATACTCCTGTTTAAATCTTGTGCACCAAAGTTAATGATCTGAATGTATACTTATTGACAGCCCTTCTCCATCCTGATGCTCATTCCATTTGTTTTTGCTATTTTGGCATTAAAAATGATGTTCTTTCATCAATATTCTTAGGCATAGATGCTGTTATTTCCATGAATGAGATTTAAGTTCAAAAAACTTAGTATGAGCAATGTATTATGCCTTTTCATGTTTTTTTTTTCTTTCGCCTTTATTTCTTTTGGTCTTCCTCTGATATCTCTGGGTTCAAGGAACAGATCAGAGATACATGTATCTAGTCTGCCTACACAAACCATATAATAAATACATGCAATATGAATTTTTAAAAAATTTTTTAAATCTTTTACACCATGCAAGATACATCCCAAATTTAGAGATTTTTAAATGTGGAGAGTAAAGGGAATTTTAAAATTGAGAAACTGTGGTAGTTGGGCTCTAATACAAAGTTACCCACCTAGCACAGATGTGAAATGGCTAAGTGGTCATCCATTAGGGGTGCAGAAGATACTGTAGGTAAGGAAGGAAACAAGAATGAACAAGGAGATGTTTCTATATAACACAAAAAATATTATAGATTCAATGACCTGAGGCAAGTGGGAATCTTTCTTAGATTGTGATCAAGATGGCAGCCATCTTTTCTCAGGAAAAACACAGTGGACTCCTGCTTTTAAAGACCAAGAGAACTGTAGAATCCATAAGATACTGTTCCAAGGCTAATGGCCCTTTGATCAAAAGCATACAGAAGATTAAGGAGCACAGGAGCAGGGAAGTCATTGTTGTCTCAGTTTACACAAATCTGTGCCCGTAGCTATTAGGAGAACCCAGAGCTATAGATATCCAGTGAGTGAGGATGCTCGGAGCAATTACATAGAAAGAAACTGAGAAGTCTCAGTCACTCGTCCTAGTCTCAAAAGACTAGGATCAGGGCAGGCATCTTTCTGCTATGGACTAACATGGATCAAGGAACTATTTTATGTGTGATCCAAGAAGACTCTGACAACAGGTGATCAAACTGAATACCAGACCCTAAGAATCAGTGGGAAAAGTGAAGAAATCAGAACGATCCCCAAATGAGGTTTCCCTTGCCTAAGATCACTATATATCACCACAATTAAGAGTGATGACAACACTCCATCCTTCTCTGCAGCTGTCTTTATTTGAGTGAAAATGACATTCGTTGAGATTCTCTCCTCAAGTAATGACATTTGGCAAGTTACTCAATTACTCTGCGCCTCAGTATCCCCATCTACACAATGGTAAGAGAGTGACAGTACCCACCTAATCTTGAAGTAAGAATGAAATCAGCTAATACATGAGAACCTTTTGAACAGATTCTGGTATATGACAATCACTCAATGAACACTGCTTATCTTTACTATTATTAGCTGATATATAACTTTTCATAGATTGACACAATGATTGGACTCAATGCTGCATTCAGGATCATGCAACAGGTTGCATACACCTGCAGCAGTCCAAAATTCTTATCCCCAGTTTTTTCTAAAAAATATTTTTTTAAACATGTGGGGTAAGGGCCAGGCATGGTGACTGAACCTGTAATCCCAGTATTTTGGGAGGCCAAGGAAAGAGGATTGCCTGAGCCCGGGGATTCAGGACCAGCCTGGGCAACTTAGTGAGACCTCATCTCTACAACAAATCACAAAAAAGTTGCCAGGCATGGTGGCATGCATCTGTAGTTTCAGCTACTTGAAGGACTGAGGCAGAAGGATCGCCTAAGCCCAGCAGGTTGAGGCCGCGGTGGCCGTGAGCATGCCACTGCACTCCAGCCTGGGTGACAAGAGTGAGATTCCAACTCAAAAATAAATAAATAAATAAAGATGCGGGGTACAACTCAGGGTTAGGTATACAAATGTTCATTATGCAGGTATCTTTGTTGATGAGATGTGCACTCCTTCCCCCGACAGATTCCCACTACTGCCAATCCCACCCCCAATTTTTTTTAAATTAACAACTGCTAGAAGGGGTTCAATTTCAGAAATTCAGGAACGTGGCCTTCCCAGAACCATGGCCACACCGCTTCTCACAAAACAGCCTGACAGCAACCGCAGCTCAGAAGGACCAAGTCGCCAACCCACCTTGCTGCAGCTCCATATCTCCTTTCAGAACGCAGGTTGTGTGCTGTGCAGCCTGTCTTGTGCACAAAAATATTAACCTCTGGAATCGAATGTGTCTGTTCATAAACCAACATGCCGCTCACACCGTCAGCCCCTCGCAGCGTCCCCCCTCCGGAGCTGCGAGGCAGGCGCATCACACTTGTCAGCTGGTTCAACTTCTTAGGCATGACATAATTTGGAAATGTGAAAGATCCTAAATTATCTAATCCTGAGGTGACAAATCAAGTACAGCGCCCACAAGCCCAGACAGTTTACATGCCAAATAAACAAAACACAACAGTAGCGGGGGTATCAATCTCATAACAGTTTAGAAAAACAAGTTTATTTCTTATCTGGAAGATACATGAACCTGGCTGTAACCTCACCTCTAATTGTGGCTGAACAGAAATTAGGTGCTGTTTTTAATCTAGTCTGCAGTAACATAATAACATCATGTCACAAAAGTTCATAAAGAAGGGGTCCACACTTATCTACAGAATTATTTAAAATACCCAGTGACTAGTCATAAATGTAAAATTAATAAATTTTCTCGAATATATTGATGCCTTTAAAATGTCATAAATGTTAGGTATAGCCAAACGCTAAAAATATCCTCCAACTAATTAAGACTCTGTTTTCTTACTATGGACACAACTATAAAAAATATTTATTTATATAGCCTATATTGATACATTACAAAAGCTGTAGATATTTGTGTATCTTTCCGACTTTCTGCTGAAAGTAATCGTTCCAAGTTGTCCAGCTTATTTCTTCCACCCGATTTTAACTAATGCTTATGTTATTCAGATTTAGCCAAGCCCATTCTTCCACTTCCAACTCTGTTGGAAAATTGAGGCAAGGAAGAAGACGATGGCAGAAGGGACTAAAGAAAGAGGATTTGGTTTCCCTTAGGTCAGATAACCACTGGAGCAGACTGAAGGCTTTCAGAGGCTCAGTTACAAATTACGGCACCTTTCTCTCTCAAAATTCTGTTGAAAACAGCTGTATATCTAATGAAAGTCCACATGGTTGAAAATAATCATACCCAGTGAGATTTTTCCACATGGGCTATAAAATGTGTTTTTTCCTCAGAACTTCATAAACCATCAACAAGACTGTGAGTAAGCACGGGAAGGGATTCATCCTGAGCAAAAATCAATTTTATTGGAGAAGCAAGGGAAGGCAATGCATACAAAGAGGTAAAGACAACATTTCCAGGAAAACCTAAGTGGGAGGTGGGCTGAAAACTTAGCCCATGTCTACACTACTGATTTGGGTGATGGAATTTGTATGCAAGTTTGAACTGGATCATCTACATAAGATTCATGTGTAAACCAAATTGAAAGGAAAATTGTAATGAACCAAAAATGCAGTTCAGCCACTAGTCTAAGTAATGGTTGTGCTCACCTTACAGCCCAGAAAGTTCTAGGAGGGACACATATAGGTGAAATAATCATATGGCCTGTGTGTGTTTGTCTTTCTTTTTCAATTAAAGAATTGTTCCATGTCTAAATTATCCCAGCTATGCATACTTCACACATAGTAAACATTCAAGAAGTGTTATATGAAAAATAGACCTTTTTGCTAAGGGGTTAATGACCAAATGACTTCAATTAAGAAAAAAACTAAAAAGGTGGGGGGTGGTTTCCAGAATGTATTGTTTTCTTCGTGTGACCATCTCAATTCTTCTACCAAAGAAGTCTTCAACAAGTGGAAAGAAACAGCATACCAAAGATTTCTGACTGCTTCCCTGAAGTCTTGGCCTGGGCACCCCTGTAATTCTAGGGCTGTTGTTAGCTGGAACACTCTGGTGAAAACTTTCTTGGATTTACGCTTGTTAGTGAAAAACACAAGGTGTGATTCTGCTACTAAGAGTAGAACAAAACATTCAAGTATTGAATTTCCTTTGTCTATTGCCCTTAAATGTTCCCCAGTTACCAGAAAGACTTAAGAGAAATCCATGGAATGGGTATCTTCCTTTTTCTCACATATAAGATGAAACCAAACTAACAGCTTAATTCCTTGCCAATAATGACAATAAGGAATTGCATTTAGGACTACATAAAATCACTGGAATACATGCCTCTTAAAAGAATAAGAAGCGCCGGGCTCGGTGGCTCAGCCTGTCATCCCAGCACTTCGGGAGTCCGAGGCAAGTGGATTGCCTGAGACTGCGAGTTCAAGATCCACCCGGACAACTTATCGAGACCTCATCTCTACAATAAATCAAAAACTAGCCGGGCGTGGTAGCGCGCACCTGTAGTTCCAGCTACTTGGAAGGCTGAGGCGAAAGGATCGCTGGAGCCCAGCTGGTCAGAACTGAGGTGGCCATGACCATGCCACTGCACTCCAGCCTGGGTGACAGAGCGAAACTCCAACAACAACAACAACAAAAGAATACAAAGACTTGCGCAGTTTAGTGGGGAAGGAAGATCTGGAAGCAAATAGCTAAATATAGCAGGTTAAGTGTTGAGAAGCTATAAATGAGAAGCTACGTGACATGAAGAAAAGATCCATAGCTCTTATACAGAAGTCCTGGAAGACTTCATGGAAAGGTGTCACTTGACATGGGTTATAAATGACAAGCAGTAACTGGTCAATTAGAGAAGGAGGGAAAGGGCATCAAGGAATAAACAGCAGTGCTGAGACCCTGCCATAACTGGGTGCAGAGTCTCTGAATGGTATGTAGGATGACAGTGCAAATAGAAGTTGACACCAGGAAGAAAGAAGGACAGATTCCCAAGGGAATCTTTAGCATGTGCCAACATACGAAATTCATATGTTGAAATTGATCCCCACTGTAGTGGTATTAAGGGGTGGGACCTTTTAGAAAATGATTAAGTCAAGAGGGTTCCACCCTCATAATGATTTTGTGCTTCATAAAAGGGCAGGAGGGAACTGGCTTAGACTCTTTTTACCCTTCTGCCTTCCACCGTGTGAAGACACAGTGTTCAAGGAGCCATCTTGGAAGCAGAGATCACCAGACACCAAAATTGACAGAACCTTGATCTTGAATATCCCAGCCTCCAGAACTGTGAGAAATAAATTTATGTTCTTATAAATTACCCAGTCTCAGGCATTCTGTTATAGCAAGACACATGGACTAAGACACCATGCTAAAGTATAAGGATTTATCTCAAGTATGAAGTGGCCAGTGGAAATATTAAATCAGGGGAGCCATAGAGTGGGATTGGATCTCTAGGAACTATGCAGAAGATAAGAGAAAGGTGAGAAAAACATTTGCAGAAGTGTTTGTAGTTGTCTAGGTGGGATATAATTCTGGCCTGAACTAAAGGAGCAACATCAGGAATGGCAGAAAAGACTAAATCAGAAACATTTTTTTTGATTTAAGATTGTAGAACATATTGACCAACCAAATAGGGAGAATAAAGGAGAAATCAATGATATCAAGATTTTTATCTTGTATAGTTGGGTGGAAATTAGCATCATTAATCAAGAAGAATCAGGCTTGGACAGGTTGAATTTAAGATGCCCAAAGGAAGTCAAGCACCAATGCCCAAAACAGACCATGGTTAATATTAATCTGGTTAGGAAATTTTATTTATAGTGGGTTCTTATGACTTATTTAATTCCTGCAATGTCTAGAAATTTTGACAAGTATGCAGAAAGAGTAAAAAGCATACATAGTCCATGTGTTTTTAGAACTTTTATTTCTTAAAAATCTCAACTAAAATTTTTGCCCACTTAAATTTTCTTTGGTTCCCACCTGCCGGAATCTTTCTATTTCTAAAGCTTCAAGTCATCTCTCCTTCCTCTAAATTTTGCTGTCAAAGTGCATGCTAGCAATGTCTTTCCTTTGGCATTTATCTGATGCCTTTTGCCTGTCAGTTAATTTTTAATAAATATAGGCCTTGTTATTCCCAAATGAATTGGGAATATTTTAAAAGGTAGAGCTACTGTTTCTTTCTTTCTGTTGTTTGTTTTGGGAGCTAGAGATTTTGCACAATGTATAGAAAAAGTAACAGCTTAATTGAGCCAGACCTTTTGGGCTTGAATCTCAGCTTTGCTGCTAACTTATTACCTTTGGCAAGTTATTTGCTCTATGTCTCAGTTTCTTCATTTAATCATAAAGAAAATACTCATATGTACTTCACAGAGCAGAGGTGCTATGAAAACTAAGTGAGACAACAAATGTAAAGCCCTTTCTAAACTCCTAGGGAGGGTGTAGCAATAATTTAATAAATATTTGTACCAGTCAAGATAAGTTAGGATGTGCTATGTCAACAAACAGCTTCAGTGGCTTAAAACAATTGAAATGTATTTCTTCTTCATGCTATGGAATGAATGGATCAATAAGGTATTTCCGCTCATCAAAGTCACTCAGGAACCCAAACTGACAGCAGCCACTATCTTGAATGCTGCTGGCTGCCATGTCAAAGGGAACAAGAACCTGGAGGGTCTTACACCAGCAATTAAATGTTCCAGAAGGGAAGTGGCACATTCCACTTAAAACTTATTGGCCACAGTAGTTACATGGCCTTATCCAAATATATGGGAATGAAGAAGCACCAAGTCCCCAGAAGAAAAGGCAAAGCAGGTATCAGCTGAGTATCCCTAATGACTATCAAAATATTAGTTGTGTTTTGGTCATTTTGTTTGCTATAATAAGTTATTCCATATAAAGTACTTAGAATAGAGTTGGGCTCACAATAAAGACTCTATAAACATAAGCCATTAGCAGTATTAGTACCAGTAATAGTTTCACGTGAATAGAATTATTTTAAGTTTACTAAGGCTAAACATTAAAACACATGTACATATACACACAAGGGTGAGATTATTTTAACCAAATCTGTACATTGCCGGTCAAATTGGGGTAAGTAATACCAAAATTAATACATGTTTTGAGGGCCGGGCTTGGTGGTTCAGCTGGTAATCCCAGCACTTTGGGAGGCCATGGCAAGTGGATTGCCTGAGCCCGTGGGTTCGAGACCAGCCCGGGAAACTTGGCAAGACCTCATCTCCACAATAAATAAAAAATTAGCTGGACATGGTAGCGTGTGCCTGTAGTTCCAGCTACTTGGAAGGCTGAGGTGGAGGGATCGCTGGAGCCCAGCGGGCTGATGCTGAGGTGGCTGTGAGTCTGCCACTGCACTCCAGCGTAAGTGACAGAGTGAGACTCGAACTAAAAAAAAAAAAAATGTTTGATATAAAAAAACAGAAAATAAGCTTTTGAAAAAGTATTTGTTTCATCACTCAAAAAAACCCCATTTTTAACATTGTTGAGTCCTTTCTTCCAGTCTTTTTTCTATTAATGAATCTTTGTTTCTTTAAGTTTGACATAATGATATATAGATAACTTTTACCTAAAAGTGTTAATTTAGCTATTTCTCTGTGTTACAGTAAAGTTTTCCAATCCATCTTCACCCTATACCTACTCATCCTCTGGCATTCCTTTCTTTGTAATGGCATCTGCCAGTAATTTATGACAGACACCTGGGAGTCATCCTTGCCATACACTCCCCCTCTCCAATATCCAATCTAGCAGCAAGTCTTAATCAATTTTATCTCTTAAGTTTACTTCGAACACATCTACTTTCCTCTTCCATTGCCATCATTCTAGACCAGGGTTACTCAATCTTGGCATCATTGATTATTTTAGTCATGCACTTCTTAGTTTTAAGGAGCTGTCCTAGGTATTGTAGAATGTTTAAAAATCTCTAAGCCTAGATGCCAGTAGCACTGCTGCCCCCAGGTAGTGACAATCAAATATATCTTCTTAGGAGGGAGAAAACACCCATTTTAAAATACATGTAATGCATTCTACATAACCAAAGCCTTCTCTCCAGAGTAAAAGGCTTTGTTAGAGTCTTATCTAGGAAGAAATAAATTACCCCAGCCCCTTCTATCTTCCTGTCTCACCTGAGGGAGGGGAAAAGAAAGATAAAAAACACTTGTGAATTCACAGCCCTGAGATACAAGCCCAGCAAAATACTGAGAGTTGATTATAATTATAAAATACTTCCCCTTTCTCACTTCTTACCAGCACATCAACAAGATTTCAGTATTATAACAGTGGATTAAAGCTGATATTAGTGCAAGGTATAGACTCTATTTAAGAAGAGTTCTTAGCGAAATTCAAAGACAACATGGTAGATGAAAATAAGGACACTAGAGGAATTTGAAGCCCCTGTACCTACAACTGCAGCAAACATTAAACTGTCAGCCAGATAAATATAAAACTTCACATTAAAAGCCTGTTTACCCCAGTTGTCATTGCCTGGTACATTATATCCAGCTTTCAATAATAAATCACAAAGCATGAGAAAATTCAAGAATAAAAACACTCTCTAAAAAGACAAAGCAAGCATCAGAACCATATTCAGATATGACATAGATTTTGGAATTATCAGAAATGGAATTTAAAACAACTATGATGAATAAGCTAAGGGATCTAATGGAAAAAGTAGACAACATGTAACAACAAATGAGTAATGTAAACGGAACAATGGAATCTCTAAGCCTAATCAAAAGAAAAGGCTAGAAATCAAGAACACGGTCAGAGAAATGAAGAATGCCTTTGGCAGCTTATCAATAGACTATACACAACCAAAGAAAACACCAATGATCTTGCAGATATGTAAATCAAAACTTCTTTCCAAACTGAAATACAAAAAAAAAAGAATTTTTAAAAACCAATCTAAATATCCAAGAATTGGTGGTAATTTCAAAAGGTGTAGCATGCATGCAATCATATACCAAGGAAAAGAGATAAATTGTTGAAATAATAATGACAAAGAACTTCCCAAAATTAATGATAGACACAAGACTACAGATCCAAAAAACTCAGAGAACACAAAGTAAGATAAATATTAAAGTGTCTATATCTAGACATATGATAGTCAAACTGAAGAAAACTGAAGACGAAGAAAATATTTTGAAAGAAGCCAGAGGAAAAGCCTTTTTCTACATAGGAAAAGGACAAGAATTACAGAAGTTTTTTTTGTCAGAAACCATTTAAGCAAGAAGAGAGTGAGTTAAAATCCTTGAAATGTTGAGAAAAAAACCCAATTTAGAATTCTATATCCAGTAAAATTGTCTTTTAAAAGTGAAGGAGAAATAAAGACTTTCACAGACAAGCAAAATTTTAGGAAATTCATTGCCAGCAAACTGGCTATGAAAGAAATAGTAAAAGATGTTCTTCACAAAGAAGGAAAATTATAAAGGTCAAAATCTCAAATCTACATAAAGAAAGGAAAGGTGCCAGAGAAAGAATAAATTGAGTTAACATAATTTTTTTTTTATTCTTAGCTGATCTCATAGATAACTGTTTGTTTAAAGTGATAATAACTGTGTGTTGTATGATTATAGGATATGTATAAGTGAAATAAATGACAGCATTTATAAGGGACAAGAAATAGAAATTGAGTCCTCTGCTATAAGACAAACACCGAACCTCAGATCCAGGAAACTGAGATACTCATAGTACTTATGAAGCAGTAGAATGTTATTTAAAAGTAGATTTAGGTGAACTGTAAATGTGTATTACAAACTCTAGACCAACTAGTAAAAAAAAAAAAAGTGTAACAAGTATAATTGCTATGCTAAGAGTGGAAAGAAAATTAAATCATATAAAATACTCAATTAAAACCAGAGAGGAGGGCAACCCCCTAGGGTCCCCTCCTGCTCTGGGAGCTTTTCTGTCCTCTCGATAAATCCTTTTTTCTAAAAATAAACAACAACAACAAAAAAACAGAGAAGGAAGAAAAAGGAAACAAAGAACAAGTGCAGCACATAACAAACATGGAAGATATTAATCCAATTATGTCAATAATCACTTTAAATGTGAAGGTTTAACCATGCCAATTAAAACACAGAGACTGCCAGAGTGATTAAAAAAAAAAAAAACCCAACATACGTTGTCTATGAAGCTCGCTTTAAACATAAAGACACAGAAATGAAAGGAGTGGAGAAAGATATATCATGCTAACACTAATTTTAAGAAAGCTGGAGTCCTTACATTAACTTCATCCATTCATAATGTCTCCATCCATTGCCAAAAGTATAGATTGCATACTGAAGGTTAAAACCATCTCCAACTGAGAATCATTGGCTTAAACCACACCATCTCTTGCCAGAACACTTCCAATAACTCCTTAACTGGTTCTGTTATATCTGCTCTTGGTCCTTAGCAATTCATTCTATGCTGCAGCCAGAATGATTTTTTAAAACCTAAATCTCATGTCATCTTGCTGCATAAAACCTTCAATGACTTTCCTCTGTTTTTAGGACAATACTGTAAATTTTTAACATGGCCCCTAAGGTTCTGCATGTTCTGACTCTGGCACCCTCTCCAGGAGCATTTGGGATCATCTCTACTTTGCTTTCCATACACCAGCCTCACTGACCCTCTTTCTGTCCTCAAACTCAGTCTGTTCATTTCCACTCCAGAGCCTTCATACATGCTGTTCCCTTTGCTGGAACTCCCCACAGCCACCACCACTTACTTCTCCCTTGCCTAGATAACAGGGCTTCAGATACAACTCCCAAAGTTTACTTCCTCCAGATAAAGTCTTATTCCCCTTTCTGCAATTTCCCAAAACCTTGTACTGCTCATTTATAGTACTTATCACTACCATACTCAATTAGTTAATGTAAAAATATTAGTGTCATATCCAGTCTTCCTGTTAGATAATAAAAAGGTTTTTTTCCCCCGTAGTGTGTTAAAATTGCCACATTCCCAATGCTCAACATAGCCCTTAAGACATACTAAGCCCTCAGTACATACGGTTAAACAAGTAGATGAATGGGTGACTGAATATCTTTGTAAAGATAATTTTTTTTTTTTTGAGTTAGAGTCTCACTCTGTCGCCCAGACTGGAGTGCAGTGGCCGCTCCCGGCCACTGCAGCCTCGACCTGCTGGGCTCTAGCGATCCTGCCCCCTCAGCCTTCCGAGTAGCCAGAACTACAGGCATGCGCTACCAGGCCCAGCTAATATTTTGATTTATTGTAGAGTTGAGGTCTCGCCAAGTTGCCCAGGCAGGTCTCGAACCCGCGGGCTCAGGCAATCCACTCACCTCAGCCTCCCAAAGCGCGGGATTACAGGCTGAGCCACCGAGCCCGGCTTGTAAAGATAGTTTTAGGGCTGTATAATAGCCAATATTGGTTATTTTCAAAATTTATTCAGCCATTTTCCTACTTGTGTTTACTTAGATTGCTTTCAAATATTTACCAAAAATAGATGGAGAGGAGTTTAAAAATAAAATGAAATATTATTCTAACATCTGATGCCAAAATTTCTCTTTTGAGAGAAGATTTCTTTGGGGAAAATATCTTATTAAGAGTTTGGAGGTACACTGAAATTCTAAGAGGTATATGGCAACTGGCTTCCAAAATTTCAAAAGAGTTAACTGTTCCTACTGAAACAAGGAGGCGAATTTTCTCATTGTTTTCAAGGGTGAGCAGGAAAGAATGGTGATGAGAGAGAGACAGAAAGAGAGAGAAAGAGAGAGAGGCAGAGGTAGAGGCAGAGTATGATGATGGATACTGACTGGGGACAGGCCATGAGAGGGTCCCTAATGACAAAACCCTGGAGAACAGAACATTGTCAGTGGTGCAACCGTCCCCATAAATCTTGGCTCTTAAATAATGCTTTTCGTATGTGTTTGTTTGTCTGTCTGTTCGTCTGTTTGTTTTTAACCCAGAATCAATGAAACGGCTGATTCCATGTCTGGATCGACATGTAAGATCAGAAGCTGACAGAGAAGAAACAGGAGGCAAAAAGCAGACAACAGGACAGCTTTCAATTTTACTTAGATTTCCAAAGGGCAAGGCGGCTCACTTTGGGTTGCAAAAAACAAAAAACCTTAAAAATAAATCTTTAGCATATTCCCCCCACCTTCCTCTCTCTCTCTCTCTCTCTCTCTCTCTCTCTCTCTCTCTCTCTCTCTCCATCTCCATCTCTTTTTCTTTTTCAGGGGAGGAAGTGTATGTTCAAGGTTGTCTGCTTAAGGATAAAGGTAAAATTATTTCTAGCTGTTCAAATTTCTGCTTTTTTTTCAGTAAGAAAGTAAGAAAGTCCAAAGAACAAAGCAGCCCTTGTCCTTACAAATGGTTGTCTTGGATTGCAAGTTCCAGTTTTTTTCTGTTTAAAGTCATATCTCTTATACTTTTTAAAACTGTATATAAATGAATGCTTAATAAGTGATTACTGAATTAAATTTCTATCATTCTTGGTGCTTAAAACTAGTCTTATTTATAGAAGCATTTCCCCTCCCTTTTAAGAATGCTGCAATATGCCTTAATTTTTCAGGTAATAAGTCCCTTCATCCTCTGACTTACAACTATCTCGAATTTTCAAAATCATTTTAGGTATTTTGAATCTTGGTTGTGTGAATTTCCCAATTCTGTTAAAGTCTTGTTTTTTCAAGGATCTTAACACACATACTCCTGACTAGCATGGTAAACTAACAATAATTACCTAGAGCTTTCTGAAATGTAAACGAGATTTTGCTTGTGCTCAGTTTTTAAAAAATGAAAAATTATTTTGAGCCAATACTTCTTTTGTAAGCTAACTTGGTCCTCCTCTTTAAAATGCTTCATTAAAAATCTAACCACCATCAGAATTAACCATATGACTGACAAAAGAAAACATAATAATAATTAGAATAACAATTTCGGAATTTATCTAGAAGCCATTTTCTCTTTTTTCCAGTTTGATTAAGGTATAACTGAAAAAAAATTATCTATATTTACAATGTACAGGGTGATGTTTTGACATATGTATATTACAAAATGATTACATCAAGCTAATTAACATATCCATCATCTCACATATTTATTTTTTTGTGAGAAGAATATTTTAGACCTATTCCCTTAGCAATTTTCAACTATGCGATACAATATTGTTAACTATAATCACCAAGCTATACATTAGATCTCCAGAGCTTATGCATGCTGTCTAACTGAAATTTCATATCCTTTGACCAACATCATCCCATTTCCCACCCTAATCCCCAGCAACCACCATTCTACTCTCTGCTTCTATGAGTTTGACTTTTTTCTGGCACACCATCTCTTTTAAAGAATGATATTTTAACACCTAACCTTTTTCAGTTTCCAAATATAAGTGTGATCATAGAGTATTTGTCTTCCTACGCCTGGCTTGTTTCACTTAGCATAATATCGTCCAGGTTCACCCATGTTGTCACAAAAAACAGGAAGTCCTTTGTTTTTAAGGCTGAATAGTACTCCAGTGTGTATATATAACAAATGTCCTTTACCTATTCATCAATCGACAGATACTTAGGTTGCTTCCATGTCTTGTCCCTGTGAATAATGCTGCAATGAATATGAGTGTAGATATCTCTTCAACATACGAAGTTTATTTCCTTTGAATATATAGTCAGTAGGGAGACTGCTGTATCATATGAAAGCTATATTTCTAATATTTTGAGAAAACTCAGTGTTCTTTTTCATAAGGACTCTACTAATTTACATTCCCACCAACAATGTACAAGTGTTCCCTTTTCTCCACATCCTCGCCAACACTTGTTATCTTTTTGATAACAGCTCTTTTAACAGGTGTGAAGCGATATCTCCTCGTGGTTTTAATTTGCATTTCTCTGATGATTAGTAATATTGAGCATTTTTGTATATGCTTAATGGCCACGTGTATGTCTTCTTTTGAAAAATGTCTGTTCAGTTCCTTTGGTCATTTTTTAACTGGGTTATTTATTTTCTTGCTTAAGAGACATTTTCTTTAGACTATGTTAATCCAAGTTTAAGGAAGAAGAAGAAGAGAAGACAGCTCTAAGACAAAAAAAATTATTCTGTAAAAATCTACTAAAGAGCCATTTCATTGACTATTTGTACCTTTAAAGTTTTTCTATCAAAGTTATTTTTTCTCTAAAATTGGTCACTTGGTCTAATACATTTGTGGTTGGGTTAGAGTCTGACCATAAAATGTTTTCAAGGGCACAGCAATGCCACCTTTAGAAACATATCCTACAGTTATGGTCTCACAAAGATAGTTAATCATGGCGTTGTTTGTAATATCAAGAAAACAGGAAACTATGTGAATCTCCACCATTAGTGGGCTAGTTAAATGAATTATGGAGCATGCACATGATAGAATATCTTGCAGCCAATTAAAAAATGAGGTATTTCCAGTGGGGAGATTGCTGGGTCATATGGAAAGTCAATTTCTAGTTCTTTTAGAAATCACCACACTGTTTTCCATAGAGGTCGAACTAGTTTGCGTTCCCACTAGCAATGTAAAAGTGCTCCCTTTTCTCTACATCCTTGCCAGCATCTGTTATTTTTTGTTTTATTAAGAATGGCCATTCTTACTGGGGTTAGGTGGTATCCCAATATACTCAGAGGAATTCAAATCATTCTACAAGAAAGATACCTACACATGCATGTTTATTGCAGCACTATTCACAATAGCAAAGATATGGAACCAACTGTACTGCCCATCAAAACTGGACTGGATGAAGAAAATGTGGTACATATACACTATGGAATATTACACAATCATAAAGAAGAATAAAATTATGGACTTTGCAGCAACTTGGATGGATTTAGAGTCTATCATACTCAGTGATCTATCACAGAAACAAAGAACTGAGTACCACATGTTCTCACTCATAAGCCGACCCTGAACGTCTACCATAATACTGTAAGAAAGGGATTGGCAGTAGCCAGAAACTGCCAGGGGAAGTGGGAGGGCATATAACATTAATAAGGGTACCTGTTCTCAAACCAGGCAAAGTGGGAACCAAAAGAAAGCCCAAACTTTACCGGTATGATCACCACTTGTATAACTAATCCTGAATTGTACTCCACATCTCTAAAACTTTTTTTTAAAGGAGCTA
>CAUYQG010128054.1:0-10165 GCA_963574415.1 Tarsius wallacei
AAGAAAAAAACAAACAACCCCATTACAAAGTGGGCAAAAGATATGAACAGACACTTCTCAAAGGAAGACATCCGAGCAGCCAACAGACACATGAAGAAATGTTCAACCTCACTAATCATCAGGGAGATGCAAATCAAAACCACTCTGAGATACTACCTAACCCTAGTCAGAGTGGCAATTATCAATAACTCAAAAAATAACAGTTGCTGGAGAGGGTCTGGTGAAAAGGGAACACTTCTACACTATTGATGGGAGTGCAAACTAGTGCAACCTCTGTGGAAAACAGTGTGGTGATTCCTAAAAGCTCTAAATATCGACCTCCCATATGACCCCACAATCCCCCTACTGGGAATATAGCCTGAAGAACTCAAATCACTCTATAAAAAAGAAACCTGCACATGTATGTTTACCACAGCATTGTTCACAATAGCGAAAACCTGGAAGCAGCCATGCTGTCCATCAAAAGAGGACTGGATTAAAAAAATGTGGTACATATACACGATGGAATACTACGCAGCCATAAAAAAGAACAAAATCACGTATTTTGCAGCAACCTGGATGGAACTAGAGTCTATAATACTGAGTGACCTCTCACAGAAACAACTATCTGAATATCGCATATTCTCACTCATATAGTGGACATCGAACATTCATTGTAATACTATAAGAAAGGGACTGACAGTGGTGGGAAACTATGGGGGGGAGGGGAAGTGAGGTGGTATTAACAGTAGCAATATCTGCCTGGGGGCGGGGAAACACCCCTTATCAACAAGGGTGCCTGAACGAAGCATATTTGTATACCTAACCCTTAACTGTACCCTACAATATCAAAATAAAAAATATTGATATTTTAAAAAATAATAATAAAAAAATAAAACATAAAAAAAGAAAGTAGATGAAAAAAGTATTCAATCTGACTAGAGAGAAAAAAATTGGAAAAAAAAGATTGAACAATGCTTCAGTGTTCGGTTGGACAATATTAAGTGGTCTAACACATACACAATTAGAGTTTCAAAAGGAGAGAAGAGAGAATGGAAGAGATAAAATACCTAAAATAATGGCCCCCAATCCCCCAAATTTGGTGATAAATATAAGGTTATAAAGTCAAGAAGCTCAGCAAATTCTTAGCAGGATAAATGTGAATAAAACCATATGTAGTCAAATCATAGGCAAATTGATAAAACCAGAGGTCTAAAATCGTTGAAAACAGAGTAAAACAGCACATTCTTGTAGGGCAACAGCAATGTGAATGACGGTTGACTTATCAGAAACAATAACATCCATAACTCAATGTAATGGCATCTTTAAAATTCTGAGGCTTAAGCATCACAGAATTCTATTTCCAGTTAAACTGGAGGTAAAATAAAGTCATTTTTTAGGCAACTAAAACTAAGAGATTTCATCATTAGTAGACTTATACCATATGAAATGCTAAAGCAATTACTTCAAAGTAAATGCCAGGTGGAAAACCAAATCTCCAAGAAAGAATAAAGAGCACTGAAATGGTCAGTAGGAGGATTAATATAAAATAATATCAATAAGTTCAGTCACTAGATATTAAAATAGTTTCATGATAGCTATTTGTCACAAAAGAAAAGTTCCTCTACGATTTGATCTGTTGTGGTTTAGTTTTATTTCTGTCTGTGTGTACATGTTTGTATTTATCTTACCTCCTGTTACCTTTTGGGGCCTTCTAGAGTCTTCTTACTAACAGGATGATCCAATTCAAGGAATGACCCTATCTTCTGGGACTAGCACATTTTTCTTTAATTTAATAGCTGCTAATAGATTTAATCAAGTCTGAAACTAAGCTGGTATACACTGGTACAGCAAACTAGTTGTTAACATATTGAAATACCTCCATGCCATTGCTGAATAGCCTATCTGCCAAGCCCTTTGAGTATTTCTCCATTTTCCGGTTATTCTGATCCCTCCTCTGGCTTATCTCTACTTACCTGCCACCTATCCTCACTTCCTCAATTTCCTCATAACCCATAACTAAAATACTAAATTTTGGCACAGTACCACAGTATGGTCTTTAGGTTCCACTTCCAAGCTATGGTTGCTGTCCATTTTGATAACTTGGGAACTTTTTTTTTTTTGCATCAGGGTCTCACTCTGTCACCCAGGCTGCACTATCACAGCTGACTGCAGCCTTGATCTCCCAGGCTTAGCAGATCCTTCCACTCAGCCTCCCGAGTAGCTGGGACTACAGGTATGTGCCACCATGTGTGGCTAATTTTTTTGACATTTTGTAGAGATGGGATCTTGCTGTTGCCTAGACTGGTCTTGAACTCCTGAACTCAAGTGATCCTCCCACCTAGGCCTCCCAAAGTGCTTGGATTACAGGCGTGAACCACTGTGCCTGGCCAGTACTAGTTTTCAAAGCTTTTGAATGTCACCCCTGGATTTACTTGCTGAAATCAATGTTGGAAATTTGGGGAAAGTTTCACTTTAAGCAAAATCCTCATTAGCTAAATTGGATTTCTCCTTTTAGTTTGACTGACAAACATTCATTCCCCCCCTGCCCTTTTTTTTTCTGGACACTAAACCATGATTTTCCTTTGGGAGCCAACACAAATATTCCTAAAGTAAGGAGAATACACTCCTGGCTTGATAGGTGACTTTAGACACACCTGGTTAACCACAATGTCAATTGTCCTGGCTACTGCCATTGGTTCAAGGATGAGCTTGTCACCAAATCATTACCAACAATGATAATTTGAAAACATTTATTAAAACCACCAGGAGAAAAACATCCTTTCTCTGTTAGAGTGACTTTGAGGAATAAATGTGACCCCAGAGGTGCTGTTGGCCATCTTGCCATGAGACAAAGGCCTATCTGAGAATAAACAGAGAAATGCAGACCCAAGAGATGAGGAAATAGTGAGTATTGACAACATTGTATGTGAAACTTAATTCTAGTTATGTAAGATAATAAATTCCTTTTTTTCCGCTTAAGTCACTTTGAAGTTTGTTTTATGTCACTTGACATTAAAAGATCCCTAAATAGCATCTCTCTGCTTTTCCCAACCTCTTTCCCTTAAAGGCACAAACATTTATTGAGTATCTACTATGTGCTAAAACTATGATTAATGTTCCAGATGAATTATTTTATTTAATCTTTCAATTTTTCTCATATGTAATTATGTCCTTCCACAGATGCCTGATGCTGTCTTGACGCTCATGTGGCCCCAAGCTTCATGGTGACTCTAAATGACTACTGTATTTATGACAGTTCTTTCCACAAATACAACTACTCTAAAGTAATCCCTTTCTTCATATTCTTAGCAGAATTCCCATTTTCTGTTTTCTTGCCACAAATCAAGACATCTGGCATATTAAGCCATCAGTTTTTAGCACATTAATGCAAGTTAATATTCTATCCACTTACTGATGATCAAATTTTTAAACATTTAAAATTAGAATTTTAGATACTTCAGTGTCCAGATAGTAGCTAAGTGTCAAGGCTTAATTGATGTTCTTCAAGTTATAGCACTTATGAACTTCATACTCAACTATGAAAGGGCTGGACACAAAAGAGTGCACCTTGTGTATACAAAATACTGTGAGATTTTAGGTTTAGAATAATCTTGACCTCATCAGATAGGCAATTAAGTGTCATTGATAAGTTATCAATGGCATAATGGAGCTCTTTAAGTGACCTTAAAACATATATTTTCAATTTTGCTTTGCTAAAAAATGTTGGGAAAAATCATTGGTATGCTGTAGTCAGCTGGTATAAATTCTCAAGAGCCAATTATGCATCTCTCCTACCAAGTTTCTGTTCAGTGCACCAGGTTACTAGCTTAAAATTGGCCATGGTGAGAGTATTTACATCATAGAAATCAGCAAACACTAAAAATTAGTCTCCCACAGGATCCCAATATCTAGTTGTTAAATATTTACCAGCACACCACTGGTGGTAAATTTAACAATGTGCTCTTAAAGTTCAATCCTAGTGAATCAAATAGGAAGAAAATGGGAAAGCAAAGTGGCATAGTACCTTAGATTAGAGTTTTTCCAGCTGCAGATAAAATTTTCACAATCTATTCATGTGTTCTGATCTGTAATAGTAAATTGCAAGAAATATTTTATAAGGAAATAGAAGAGTTTAAAATATACAAATATCAAAACACAGATGTAAGTTATTTATGTAGACAGGGTGACTTACTTTCTAAACATTTTTTTGGTGTGCATATGTGTGCGTATGGGTATTTGTTCTGGCTTACATGTAGAACAATTTCTTAGTTATGGCTTTAAAAAAGTTTGAAAGCCACTGTTTTAGAGTGTGAGCTAGTTCAATAACTCTTAGCTATTACCAAAGTCGTTGATGGTGAGGATAGTTTATCCATGGCTCCAATGAAATTGGGGGGGTATTCTGGACCCTCCACATAATCACCATCTTCTAGCATCCTGTCTTTCTTCTCATTGATGCTGAGGTGACATTGATCTTGGGAAATGCTGACTGTCTAAATGGTGAAAGAAGGGGTCTAAGTTCCAAGGAGTCCAGTAAATTCTGGATTGTTCAGTGTTTATGGCTGCTAAATAACATAAGATACCAGGAGAAGATGGAAAGTGGTTACCCCTCCCTTCAAAAAAGATGCAAGTTGCTCATAGCAAGTTGATTTATTCTGTTTCTGTGGAAAACGTTTTCATCCCTGTTCTCATGATTCCCTCTTGTTGTATTGAGCATTGACTTTTGTTGGGAAGGTCTGGCACCTCTTGTGCTGAATCAGTCTGGACAAGGGCAATAACTGGCTCCTATGCTAAGAGCAGCATATTTCCTAAGATTCTGACAGCCAAATTGTCTTTGACTTAATTTTCATTATTCTTTGACATAAGGGGCCTTAGCTACAGAGGGTTTTGAGTCCTCTGTAGCAATTATCAGTCTTTTTTTTTTTTGAGTCGGAGTCTCACTCTGTTGTCTAGGCTGGAGTGCGGTGGCACGATCACGGCAACCGCAGCCTCGACCTGCTGGGCACAGACGATTCTTCCCCCTCAGCCTTCCAAGTAACTGGGACTACAGGCATGCGCCAACATGCCTGGCTAATTTTTTATTTGTGTTCTTCAATTTTATTTTATTGTAGAGATGAGGTCTTGTCATATTTCCCAGGCTGGTCTCCAACTCCTGGGCTCAGGCCTTGGCCTCCCAAAGAGCTGGGATTACAGGCAAGAGTCACTCACTGCTCCTGGCCTATCAGTCTTTAAATACCATGGCAACTGCTGTGCCAGTGCCAACAAGTCTGGGCTGCCTTCTGCCCTCTTATCTTCTTCCTGCATGCATTTCAGGGGGAACTGATCCCTATTATTTTAGTACACGTCCAAATATAGGAAACTCTCAACATACAGTAACTGGAGACAGATTTTCAGCTAGCAAGACTAACTTATCTCTTCTATAGCTGGGAACCTTTAAACTGGTTCTGATTTTATCTGTGCTTTAAAAAGACAGTGTAACACAAAGCCCTCATACAACACAGCCTCAAGACTCATTTAACTTTCTATTTATTATGCCCAAGTTAGCAGCGTTAGTCTATTGTGATCCTGTGTTAACCAAGGACCCATTTTCCCAGGTAACAAGTGGAGGACTAAATACAGAAGAGTACATATTGTATAAATCTGTTTCCATAGAAGCCTAAACCAAGCCAGGTCATCTATAGTATTAGAAGTCAGGATGGATTTTATTCTTGGAGGTGTGAGAGGTTAGTGATGGGTACCAAGCACGAGAGAGTTCCTGGAGTACTGGTAAATTTTTGTTTCTTGGTCTGGATATTTGTTTCACAGGGAGAGGGGTATTCAGTTTGTGAAATTCATTAAGCTGAACACTTATGATATATGCATTTGTGTGTATATATATTACACTTCAATGAAAACTTAAAATGAACAAGCAGGGCTGAAGTGAAAAAGAATGGCTGACGGGGCTGTGTATTTTTTTTTTAATAGTTGTGTATGACAAAATGGCCAAAGGGCTGTTGATATGAACTTGCACCTGTGTGGGCTTATTAACAACACTAATCCTGATGAGAGAGTCCTCTAATGCCTGGTGAGAAGCCCTGATGTAAAATGAGGCGTCTTACCTCATTGCCAGTGAGCAGTGGCCGTGCATAGGCCTCTTTTTCATTATATTAGCAAGTCAGCTCTTTGCTTTTCTTCCTGTATTTAAGCAGAAACCAGGAATCTGGTTGTAAATGACAAATACAGCAGTCACACAAAGCCTAACATTTGGAACCCACAACATTACAATTTAGACTACTTGGGAATAGAAAGGTGGAAAGCGAGTTTCAACCAGAAGAGCCAAGTTCAGGTCTACTCTTAAGCCAGGTAACTGTTACCTCCACAGTCTGAGTTTCAAAACGTGACTGAAAGTGTTCTTTGACATTATTATGTTCTGATGTTCAAAAAATTCTGATCAATAATGTAAAAAAATTTCTTATTGTGCCTGTTATGTGCCAGACCCTTCCTTGGTAGGTTCTAAAGATACAAGGATGTATAGGACAGCATCCCTGCTAAATACGGTGAAAACATGGATTCTTGAAACTCTCATAACAATCAAAAGCTAAATATAAAACAAAATTCAAATTTATTTTGGCAGTGCACTCAAGTGCAACAAATTTGAGAAGACCCAAGACTCCACCCCTCATTACTATAATTGGTTGCTTCTACCCTGCAGGTTGGGAGAGATGACCACTTCAAGTTGGTGGCCAAACTGCTTTCACAGAGTTCTGAAGGCTTCTGGTTACTCTGCTCTTTTCAGATGTAGTTACCCTTTGAGTGTGACTATCTTGTCCACTGTGATGCCACTTCAGACAACTGGGAAGTTGATGCCACTCATGGGCCCAAGATCACAATATCAGTAGGTAGCAGTCCTGAGAATATATCCCGGGCATCTGCTTCTATTATTTTCCTTATGTCCCAAGTTTCTGGTTACAGCGGGTTCCTCTATTTAATATGTTCACAAATAATGTGTTGAAAGTTGATTTGAATTATCCTTCTTATCCCACTCTTTTAGCTACACATTCTTTCTCTGCACTCAAACTCTCACCGGTTCTGGTTGCTGTTTTGCTCTGAATAGCTCCAAATTTGGCTTTTTATTTTCTCTGTTGCTATCGTTAGGTAACGTCAACCTTTTATTGATCTCTGTTTCTGATTGCTGCATCCTTCTGTTCAGATTTCATGCCCTTTCCCTCCCTCTACTTCAGTCTAGTCAAGATATTGCTCTAAACTTGTTCTTCCCCTATGGCCATTTGAACAGATGCAGAGGTTTCTTGCCACTCTAGTTTAGTCTTAGCAGCACCAGCTTCAATCACTTTATTTATTCATCTGTTTTCTCTTCTCTCTTATGGCCCGTTTTCTTTAGCACCCCCAAACACGCTAAGATAACTCTTTATGCTTTTCCTTTTCATTCCTAGCTCACAATATTTTTCCAAATCTGAACAAGGTAATTCAGTTGGTTAACTCATGGAACTAGTAAAGCCTATCTCATTTGATCTGTCCAATCCAAGATGCATGACTCTAGAGAAACCCTGTGTTATATACTTGGTCATGGTCTGTATTACACAAGCACGCTATTGGTCATGAAGTAAGCTGCGGTACAAGTTATCTGGCAAGCATCGCACAGACCAGTTGTCATAGCTCAGCTTGTGAATTCTAGCAGATCTGCATAGAGTAGTATGATCTTTCCTTGTGATGAATAATGCATTGTTATGCATATAGTAGATATGTAGTAAATATTTGTTGACTTATTCAATGGATGAGTATTTTTCTCCTTTTGCTTCTCACTTTACAATAAATCTTGGCTTTCTTTTTCACTAGATCCTTCATTTCTGAATGGGGTAAGTAACTAACACTTTTTTGAACTCATATGCAAGTTGCTTTATATATGCTTATTTACTCTTCACAAGATTTCTGTTTTAACTATGGAATACTACACAGCCCTAAAAAAGAATGAAATCAAGGCATTTGCAGCAACATGGATACAGGTGGAAGCCATCATTCTAAGTGAATTATCACAGAAACAGAAAATCGAATACTGCATATTCTCATTCCTAAGTGGGTTCTATACCCTGGGCACATTTGGGCAGGGGGATGGGAACAACAGACACTGGGCACTGCTAAAGGAAGAAGGGAGGCAGGAGTAAAGAGGGATGCAAAACCACTCATGGGGTACCGTGCTCACCACTAGGGGGTGGGCAAGCTCTCAGAAGCCAGAACCTCGCCTTCACGCAATATACCTGTGTACACATGTACCACGCATGCACCCCATGATTCTAAAATTAAAAGAGTTTTCTCTTGTAAACAGATGAGTAAAACTAACTAAGGGGCAAACTTAAGTCCTGCTTGCTCAGGACTCTGCAATCACTCAGTAGTGGGACAGATTTGTCTCAGTCCCAGGTCTTTGACTAGGAATAACTCTTTTGATAACTCCCTTCCATTGAGAGTTGCATTCTAGCATCCCAGAGGACTCTGAAAAGCAGTTAAGAAAATGTGAAAAGCAAAGCACCTTCAGTGGCCCATTCATCTTTCTGGTGCTTCGCTCTTCTTGTGCTGGCTTCACTTAAATTCCTGCATTACTATTACCCCAAAATATTTTGTCTGAGGTCTATACACGTTCTGCTTTAGCTTCAGGAGAACTTTTCTTCTAGATCATGACACTTGGAAATGCTCAGAGAGAGGACCTTTGAACATAAGTTTGTTT
Organism: Tarsius wallacei; assembly: GCA_963574415.1. Taxonomy (NCBI): domain Eukaryota; kingdom Metazoa; phylum Chordata; class Mammalia; order Primates; family Tarsiidae; genus Tarsius; species Tarsius wallacei. Next base: position 8,696 of record CAUYQG010128054.1, read on the forward strand.
CCACATCTGGCATCCATTAGCCTTCTCATCAAGGCCATTTTTTGGCACCAACTCCATCCACTGTCCAGATGTTTCTTCTACCTGTGGCTTAGCACAAGACATTTGCACCTTGCTGTTTAACATACATAAGGGGTAATAACCTTGGGGAATTTTAAGAGCTCTGAACTGCAATTTCTGTGAAATTGTAGGCAAAATTATCTCAGTGGTATGGATGCTGAACCACCCAAGCATCCCCCTCACAGCTTACCAGTGATGCATTTCACCATGGGAGGGCTGCCACTTTATAGGACCTGTGGTGGGACACACAAGGTGTCACCCAAAGAATGATATTTCAAATGATACCCAGAGAAAAGCTGAAGACCAAGGACAAACAAGATTTTGTTTAAAAGCTATTTCTTTGCTAGGTTAAAAAAGAACACAACCCTGTAGCAGTAGTAAGAATTAGAAAATTAGTCCTGATATTTTGGATGGGAAATATCTCTGGATATTTTATTTTAAATTGTATAAGAAATGAGTACAAAGGTTTCCTTAAGTATTACTGATGTTGCCTGAATTTAAATGAAGCCATACAATTTCTTACTAGTATGTTTGCATCTGAGTGTGTTCTGAATGAACTCTGAGTGGTGATCTAAACAAAGCCTTAAACATGATTCGTTTTTGTTTTTTTTTTTTGAGTTGGAGTCTCACTCCGTCACCCAGACTGGAGTGCAGTGGCCGCTCCCGGCCACCGCAGCCTCGACCTGCTGGGCTCCGGTGATCCTTCTGCCTCAGCCTTCCAAGTAGCTGGAACTACAGTGCGCTACCACACCTGACTAATTTTTGATTTATTGTAGAGATAAGGTCTCGCCAAGTTGCCCAGGCGGGTCTTGAACCCGCGGGCTCAGGCAATCCACTCACCTCAGCCTCCCAAAGCACGGAATTACAGGCTGAGCCACCGAGCCCGACCAAGCATGATTCTTATTGCTCTTCTGGCATGCATTATTATTAGTGGTGGCAACTTGACATATGGGATGTCAAGAACAATGACACTATTTTAGACATGGGTGAGCCAAAAGGGGAAGATAAGTATTCTTTTGGGGCTCTTGACTTTATTTTATGATGGGATCGGTGAACAACAGGACAGTCGCCATATTCTATAAAAGATTTCACAGTATGCCTCTTAATGTACTAGTTCTGCCACTCCTTTCTCCAAACAGCCACCTACCCCTGCACCACAACTAAACTCGTGTTCTTGTTTTGAAAGTCTGAGTATTTACAGATTAAAAATGTTTTAGTAAGAAGGCCTCCGAAATCATCCATCCCGGCCCTCGATCGTCTCAATTTTTGTAAGAAAAATTTGAGTCCCTGGAGAACAAGATTATTCAGTATTTCTATTTTAGGGTCTTACTTTAAAACTTATTTAACGGCTCTTGCCTGGGATGAAATCTAGTCTGCATGTGGTGCAGATTTGGGAACATCTGTGGATGTAAC
>CAUYQG010128071.1:0-19011 GCA_963574415.1 Tarsius wallacei
GGAGGCTGAGGTGAGTGGATTGCCTGAGCCCGCGGGTTCGAGACCCGCCTGGGCAAGCGAGACCTCATCTCTACAATAAATCAAAAAACCAGCCGGGCGTGGTAGCGCGCGCCTGTAGTTCCAGCTACTCGGAAGGCTGAGGCAGAAGGATCGCAGGAGCCCAGCAGGTCGAGGCTGCGGTGGCCGGGAGCGGCCACTGCACTCCAGCCTGGGTGACAGAGTGAGACTCCAACTCAAAAAAAAAAAAAAACTGCATACACACATTTTCAGTAAATAGAATTGGCAGAGTGTTCCCATGCCATTATGGAGAAAAAGGACATTGCTTCCCCTCGAGGCCTTCCACAACTCTTGTCATGTATCCATCTTCATTTGCAATTGGACGGATCATCGTGGATATAAAACAATTTATTGTCCACCCTTAAATAAAGGTTAGCTCTATGTTTAGTTGATTGGAAGGTGTGTCTTTAGAAAAGAGCATTTCTGCCCGGCTTGGTGGCTCAGCCTGTAATCCCAGCACTTTGGGAGGCTGAGGTGAATGGATTGCCTGAGCCCGTGGGTTTGAGACCCACCTGGGCAACTTGGTGAGACCTCATCTCTACAGTAAAATCAAAAAATCAGCCGGGCGTGGTAGCGTGCGCCTGTAGTTCCAGCTACTTGGAAGACTGAGGCGGAAGGATCGCCGGAGCCCAGCAGGTCGAGGCTGCAGTGGCCGGGAGCGGCCACTGCACTCCAGTCTGGGTGACAGAGTAAGACTCCAACTCAAAAAAAAAAAAAAAAGAGCATTTCTTGTGTTTCCTAACTGGCTGAAATATCTTTTACAGAGGAAAGTTTTAAAAAGGACAATCATCTTCCAGGTAACACTCTCGTTGGGGTTAGGGGAAGGGCATGGACACGGCATAAGAAGGCTGAGCAGCTCCGGGTTAGGCCGTGATGCAACGGCCGAAAAGAGTTTGGTCCCAGCACAGTTAAGAAATAAATAGGCCAGGCTCAGTGGCTCAACCTGTAATCCCAGCACTTTGGGAGGCCAAGGAGAGTGGATTGCCTGAGCCCTAGGGTTCGAAACCATCCTGGGCAACTTGGCGAGACCTCATCTCTATAATAAATAAAAAATTAGCCGGGCGTGGTAGTGCACACCTGCAGTTCCGGCTACTTGGAAGGCTGAGGCAGAAGGTTTGCTGGAGCCCAGCAAGTGGACGCTGGGCTGACCATGAGCGTGCCACTATACTCCAGCCTGTGTGATGGAGGGAGACTCCAACTGGAAAGGAAGGAAGGAAGGAAGGAAGAAAGAAAGAAAGAAAGAAAGAAAGAAAGAAAGAAAGACCAGAAAGTAAAAACAACAAAAGCAGTGGTTTCTACTACTCTTTCACAGTGGGACCCGGACAGTGAATTAGAGAAAGTTCTTGGTATTCTTCTGAGTACCTATGCTCAGATCGAACTGTTGAGAAATCTGTTTAAACTGGATTTAATAATCTACTGAACAAGAAGGCAAAGATATGTTGAAACACTAGAGCAAATGATTAAAAATATGGATAAATCTAGACTTGTTTCAATACATGGGGCATTTCAAAGTACACGTTTAGTTTGTACTAAATTTGGCTGGCTTCTCTTGAAACAAGTTAATGCTTCACTGGGCAACTCCAGATGAACTACAGGATCTACCCAGGATTTCAGAATTCCTGATTTAATATAATTAAGGGATTCTTTTCTAGAGTTTTATAAAACAAGGGATTCAGAAAAATGCAAATAATGATATTGGTAAAATATACAGATTTAATAAATAATTCACATGGAGAGGTGTTGTAACACATGTGGGGGTTAGGGGAAGGGCACTTTATTATAGTGACTAGTAATAGTGTGGACTTCAGAGTTAGGCTCTGGGCTTGACTCCCAGCACTGCCACTTATTGACTATGTGGCCTTAGCCATGTTATCTGACCTCTCTCTGTCTCAGTTTCTCTATCTATGGGGTTAGTAATAATAACTCCCATATAGAAATATTGTGAGGACTAAATGAATGAAAATATGTAAAGCACTACAGTACCTGGACCTAGTAAATAATAGGGAAGTGTCGACTTTCAATATCTCAGTATTCTTTTGTCTTCTTTATCAGCAGTTATCAATATTTTCCCTGGTTAATCACACTGAGAAATATAATATACCTTCATCAGTAATGGTAGCTTATCAGAGCAGTGATTTTTAAAGGGAAGACATGGGAACTTCCCTGGATCGGGTGGCAGGGGAGTGGGGAATTGCTGTCCTGGGGGTGGCGGGGGCAGAAGAGGTGGAGGAGGCGGAAGTGGAGGCAGCAGTGACCCGCACACTTGGTGCGACTTTGACTGAATGAAATCTGCATCTAAGTGGGCCCGCACAGTTCAAATCCATGTTCTTCAGAGGCTAACTGTATTTGTTTTTATACTAATGCAGTTATACAATATAACTTTTTTTTGAGTTGGAGTCTCACTCTGTCGCCCAGGCTGGAGTGCAGTGGCCGCTCCCGGCCACCGCAGCCTCGACCTGCTGGGCTCCTGTGATCCTTCCGCCTCAGTCTTCCAAGTAGCCAGAACTGCAGGCGCTGCTTGATAGAACAATTCTCAGTCCCTGTGAACACCTCAGTTCACAGTTCTCCACCCTTCTCTACCCCCTTGTGTCAAATTATTATCATCATAGCTCTGCTTCTCTTTTTTATAAAAGTTTGATAATGTGGATAATGTGGACTTTGCTTGTGCATCTGCGCGCCCTATATACCAGTCAAACTCCTCTGACTCCTCAGGGGGTCATGCCACCTCCCTGAGCAGGAAACGGCTCTCTATATTATGTCTGCAAGTTATGCAACTATCCTGTGCTTTGAGGTGAGAATTTACCAACAGGAGTGTTTTTGAAGAAATGTTTTTCTGTTGCCATGGGGAAACCCAAAGAAGCCATCTATCTGCAGTACTCCCTCTCTTCTGCAAAATCATGCAATCAGGTCAAAGAGTGGCCTCCCTCTTGGGTCACAGCCAAGACCATATCATCACTTTCATGGGAGTCTGGGCTCTTTGCTTTGTGGGCTCCTTCCTTCGTTAAAAAAATTAAGTTGACCGGGCTCCATGGCTCAGCCTGTCATCCCAGCACTTTGGGAGGCTGAGGCGAGTAGACTGCCTGAGCCGGCGGGTTCGAGACCAGCCCCAGTAACTTGGCGAGACCTCGTCTCTACAGTAAATCACAAAAATTAGCCAGGCATGTTGGTGTGAGTCTGTAGTTCCAGCTACTTGGAAGGCTGAGGCGGAAGGATCACCAGAGCCCAGCAGTCGAGGCGGCGGTGGCCTGGAGTGTGCCACCACACTCCAGCCTGGGCGACAGAGTGAGACTCCAACTCAAAAAAAAAAAAAATTAAGTTATATTTTATAACTGCATTAGTATAAAAACAAATACAGTTAGCCTCTGAAGAACATGGATTTGAACTGTACGGGCCCACTTAGATGCAGATTTCATTCAGTCAAAGTCGCACCAAGTGTGCGGGTCACTGCTGCCTCCACTTCCGCCTCCTCCACCTCTTCTGCCCCCGCCACCCCCAGGACAGCAAGCCCAATGCCTCCTCTTCCTCTTCCTCCTCGGTCTGCTCCACGTGAAGACAAGAACGAAGACCTTTCTGATGGTGCGCCTCCACTGAATGAATAGTGAACATATTGTCTCTTTCTTATGGTTTTATGAATAACATTTTATTTTTTCTTGCTTACTTTCTTGTAAGGACACTGTATCTAACACGTGTAACAGAAAATATGTGTTAATTGACTGTATTGTTGGTAATGCTTCTTTCTGGTCAACAGTAGGCTATTAGTAGTTAAGTTTGGGGGGAATCAAGTTATACAAGGATTTTTTTTACTGCATAGGGGGTTGGTACCCCCAACTCTGGTGTCGTTCAAGGGTCAATGGTATGTCAATATATTATATTAAACATTTTTTTCGTCTAAAATATCCATTTTTCTTTTGTTTTTGTTTTTGTTTTTTTTTTTTGAGTTGGAGTCTCACTCCGTCACCCAAGCTGGAGTGCAGTGGCACACTCACGGTCACCCCAGCATCGACCTGCTGGGATCTAGTGATCCTTATGCCTCAGCCTTTCAAGGAGCCAGACTATGGGCGCGAACTACCATGCCAAGCTAATTTTTTATTTATTGTAGAAATGGGCTCTCACCAAGTTGCCTGGGCTGGTCTTCAACCCGCGGGCTCAGGCAATCTTCTCACCTTGGCTTCCCAAAGTGCTGGAATGATAGGCTGAGCCTATACAAGCATACCTGTGATATGCTGCCTGATGGGACAGTATTGATTGATTGTAGTGCTGTTTATTTCAGAAATAAGTTTGTTTTAAAAATGTGTCTTTTTTACCGCAAAAGATGGTATGCTAAAAACTGATTATGCACCTGTGGGAAGAGAACCGCAGGCTGAGGGAAGAGCAAAGGTCCCCAAAAGAGAGCGCGTCGGGAGGAGGTAAGGAGCAGCCGGGAGACCAGAGCAAGGGAAAGCAGTGAGAAGGGAGGAGGGTCCAGGGCAGGAGCCGAGCTCTGACTTCGACATGTTGCAGTCAAATCGAAGAATGGCCGAACTCCGGTCCTGGAAAGGCCTTTAGATTTTATTCCAAAGGTGATAGGAAACCACTGAAGGTCTGGGCTCAAGGGGAAGGCATGAACTGCTTGGTGTTTTCAGAAGGCCTCTTCAGCTGCTGTGTAGACCACAAACTCCAGAAAGAAAGTTTGTGTAGAGCACAAACTCCAGAAAGAAAGGCCTCTTCAGCTGCTGTGTAGAGCACAAACTCTGAAACAGGAGACCAGCTGGGAGCCTACTGCAGCCATCCAGACGACAGGTGACCGTGGCTCGAGCTAGATGGACAGCGGTGTGATATAGCGTATATTTAAAAGGTAAGGTAGACAAGATCTCTTCATGGATATAACATGGTCTGTAGGGAAGGAAAGGAGCTGAAGAGTATGCCAAGATTTTGGGATAAGCAGCTGGGTGGATAATAATGCCATCTATTAAGTTTTGGTGCCATTCCTGAATTTTTGCAGTGGTGGTTTTGGGGAGGGTGGGATATGAAGATTTCAATATTGAACATGGTAAGTTTAAGATGCCTAATATGTATTTAAGTGGAGACGGCAAGTCGTCAGTTGAATATGTGGACCTGGAGTTCAAGAGAGAGGTAGGATTTGGAATTGCCAACTTATGGACTTTAAAACTGTGGACCTTAGTGAGGCTACCTGGTAAGTGCCTGAGAAGAGAGAAGAGGTCAGAGGATAGAACCCTGGACCCTTCCACATGTAAATGCCAGCAAAAGGAGGAAGACCCAGCAACAAAGATTAAGAAGGAGTCATCCTCGGGAAGAGGAAGAGCACGCTGTAGAAGTCAAGAAAAGGAAGACAGAGCTCAAGATGCGATGAAAACGAACATTCTGGAGCATCATACATGGTTACTGAGAAAGATTGGCAGGGTGCTAGCAGAGCATAGCAGGAAATATCAGGCTGGGTGGTATTCAGTGAGCCCGGCTTCTGCCACTCTTTCTGGGTCCCCATGAGCCACTTGCTTGGGATGGTGGCAGTTGTACTCTGCCCGTCTAGAATGAAGTTCGAGCAGGCAAGAGCTCTACTCTCAACTTGGTCACTGTGAAACTCTAACATAGTGACCTTACACTTGCAGGAACTGCCTGCCTTTAGCAAGCCATGTACCCTGGACCTGAATTTGGGTACTGGACATACACTACTACTACCATCCATGAGATCTACTATGTTTTCCTCTATATGCTAAGGACTATATAATAATGCCTACACATCTCTCATGCTCAGTGACATTTCATCCTTCCTACGATGACCAACCTATGGACCAGGGAAATCCATTCATTCAGGGGTGCTGGTCATGTCAGTCACAGAGAGTGGTGTCAGTGGTATCACTTGAGTTGTCGCTTAGTGACTGCAGTAAGACTGTTTTCAGTGCAAGATTGGACAGGAGGAGAAAAAATAGAGACAGTGAGAATAGACAATTATTTTGAGAATTTTGTGGTAAAGGAGAGTAGCTGTGAATCTACAACTCACCTTATCTTACGCACATACACACACACACACACACACACACTCACACTCACACTGATTGCTTCACCACTTGATTGAACTTAACTAACCTGTTTATTGCTAGATTCTATACTGGGATTTTTTTTTTCATTCTTGTCTGAGGAGATCACAAACATGAATAATTAGATAGCATCAGATTGGATTACAGATATCTTTGAAGGCATTGGCTGTCTTCATGGGCAAAGTACTCCAAGTTATGCTCCTGTTCCAAATTATTTCATTTCTCTACTTTAAAAGTTTAGTTTGATTTTCTAAGATTTCTCACTTTCTACCTTTAGTTAACTTCTCACTATTTCATATCTATTATAGCACTATAAACAATTCACTCATCTTCAGATTTTCCCCTTGGAAATCTGTTTGCATAATTCAACTAGACTGTTTGCATAATTCAACTTTTCCAGAAAGGTTTCTAACAAACACTAGTCCCATGAGATGCACCACCAAAAAGGGTTCTGTGACCAACACAATTTAGGAAATCCTGCCTATTGTATCCACCACCATCCTCACTGTCACCCCTTTGGAAATTTACAGTGCACATTTGTGTATTAACGGTTTTAAGAAGCCTAGGACCTAATTAGCTTTCTTTAACATAGCCTTTTACAATGGAAATACATTTACTTTCAGATAACTTCAGCGTGAACTCAGTCAGTGGCCTTAAAAACAAAAAAGCACAGTTTAGGTGGTTAGCTAGCATTCGAAACTTCAGAAGTAGTTATTTCACATGCTTGTGTAACTTATAAGTGAGCACTAAACAATGGTCATATGTGGGCACAAGGTCAGGAACAACAGACACTGGGCACTGCTAAGGGTGGGGGATAAGGGATGCAAAACCACATATGGGGCACCATGCCCACTACTAGGGGAGGGAGACTCGTCAGAAGCCCAACCTCACCTTCACACGATATACCTATGTAGCAAATCCTCACATGTGCCCCTGAATCTAAAATTTAAAAAATGTTTGTGTTGTGTGTACCTCAAAAAATTCCATACAGTTTGCTAATTGGCATAGTAAATACTTGAAAGTTTTTTATTGGTGAAAATAATGGCTGATTAGCATGACAACTGATAGAAATAAGTTCTAATTAGTGACATTAAAGGTGTTTAGAATATATGAATTGGTTCAAATTTAGTATTTTAGAGATACTTGCCACTCTTTAATGGAAAAGGCATATGAATCTAGCACGTCCCCTAACTTGTATCTGGGGGAACGGTGCCAAATTCTTGAGCCTTGCTAGTTATGTATTTAGCCTTTAGGATTTCTGCTTGCCTGATGCTGACTGTAAGGGAGATGGGATGTCGTTGTATCCACCTCAAGTGAATCTTTCACATAAGATGGTAATTCGAACATCTAAGAAGACAGAGAGCCTGGATTTCACTAATCTTTGTGAACCATTAATTAATCTTTATCTTCATGAATCTATGTGAACCATTTTGTGAGAGTGCAAAGGAATGTTTACTTAAATGTCTGTGTATATAATTATTTGACCTGATGCTTGCTTCATCGTGCTCTGGTAGCAAGCTTGTAAAGAGTAGATTAATCACATTGACTTCAAACATTTTCAGTGACTACCATTATCTACTTAAAAAAAACAACAGTGAAGAGTCAGAGTCAGGCATTCTCAAAGTTTGTTGGCAAAGAATATTATTTTTTAAAAATTAGGCATTGTGCATTGGACAGTACAAGATATGTAAGTGGAAATTAATAGTTGAGGAAATAATTCCAAATAAAATTAAGAAGAAACAGGACTTCCTCTGAGTATACAGTTATGTGTTTCTCTGATTGTATCACCTCAGGCAAGGGAGACTGGTGAGAGGAAATGAACCTATTGAGAACTTGTCCAGCATACCTCCCTGGAAATTCGTCTTAGCCTATAACCCTTACATACCCACTCAGCTTTATCTAGAACAAAATTACAAGGCAAAAAGTAACTAACCATTGTTGTACTGATGCACCTGTAATTCACAGAGTCCAAGAGTTCTAAAAAAAGGTGAAAAACTCAAAGTGTTCAACACTTTAATGGATGTTGTGAACGGACTAAGGCATATTTGGTTGTTTATAGGAATCAGGTTCTTTTTGGTAGCCTCTGACATCTAGGGGGAGTTAAGGCTTGCAGTTTCCTTCTCCACAACCTAGCTTCCAGATAACAATAAAGTCAAGGGTCAGACAGAATTCTACTACACATTTACCGGCAACGGTCATATCACTTGTTCTTGTTATCCTGACGAAGTCCAAGTTTTAATCAATCATGCCCAACCCGTATCTCTTGCAGAAATTTCACATCAGGCAAATGTCATAAAATTCTAGCAGTAGAATTCAGTGAATTCCTTGTCTGTCAGTTAACAGCAATCCTTGGTAACAGTTCTAAACACAGGAGTACTTTGCAACTCTACACCTAAGGGGCCATTATGAAGGCTGTGGGCTACTGGGCTCACTAGATACTTCCACCGCATTCAAGCAAGCACAGAAGTGTTGGCATAACATTCCCAGAGAGTCTGGACATCTTCACCTTCCCTTGTTCTACCAGAGAAAAATTCATTTCATTTCTAGAAGTTAATCAGGCTAACCAGGCTTCTTTTGCTAATGAGAAAAAGGAGACAGACAAGCATTTGTAGTGGGTTTTTAAAAAAATTTCTACAGATTAGGGTTGGACATAGATTTAAATAAACTAACATAACTGCCTATTCCGACCACAGTGAAGGTACTGGTACTGGACTAGTCCCTCCACTGTAAACAACTGGTATATTTAAAAATAACTCTTTTCATATTTGAACAGGTAATTTTGTGATCCCTGAGACAAAGGAGATGAACAAAGTGAGCCCAGGGGATCACCTGGCTTTCTGCTCATGAGCATTTTTAAGACTGTGGCACAAAGAGAGGAAACTCAAGCACAGCTCTGAGCTGAGTACTAGAGAGAAGGGAGACACACAGAGAAGTCAATATCGTGGTCCCCTGTGTCTTTGTTCCCTGGATGTGACTTCATGAGGCTAGATTGAGAGCTATTGGAGTAGGAAGAAGCACCAGGGATCTGTAACGGAACAGCTCACAGAATTTTCAGAGGACTGGAAGACAGTCCAGTTTTAACTACCCAGAGTGGAATGCCCTCTCTATGTACTCTGGACATTCAGTGGACATGAGGTCCTAGGTGATGCTTTAGGATTAGGCCAATGTGGCTCTGGGGTAAATGCAACACAAGATCCTACACAAAGCCCAAAGACGACCTTAAAAAGATCAGGCTAATCTGCAGGAATATTAATTGATCACTAGAATAAGGAAGAAACAAAATTCAGTCACTCAAAAATAAGGCACTGGCAATATCTACCATATCTAGTAAAATGGTTTGCTAGACATAAAAATAGGAAAGTATAAGCCATACAAAGGAGAACAACCTGTCATTAAGAAAGACCCAGAAATAACAGTGACCTGAAATAAATAGACAAGGATTTTCTAACAGCTTAAAGAAAAGTATGAATACTTGTCAAACCTAGAAGTTTTTATCTCTAATTTTCTAAAGATAGAGAAATTTTTCCAATTCAATTGCCACTTATTGAGTATATGATTGTGATCATACTTCTGAATTTCTTAGTACATTCTCTAAGTTACGCGTCAAGAAGCATGGTCATAGAGAGACAACTGATCAACCTCATTTAGGAACTTTGGGCCCTTACATCCTGGAAAGAGCATCATCTTGGGAATATGGGTCATGGCATGGCAGAGACATGGGTAAAGTGCGGCAGCAATCTGGTATGCATGTAGGAATGTGGCTGCTCAATAGTCAGTTACAGCACCAAGGCTAGGCACTGATGGACATCAAGACACATATAGGCACAGAGATATAAATATAAATGCCTGTAATTGAAATCTGAGTGAAAGCAGTGCTTCAATACAAAAGCTATATTGTAGAGGTACTATGATTAATTTCAGCTGTAGTAATGGAGTGAGAATTACCTAGCAGGTGGCATATAAGGAAGAAGAAAAGTGTTCAGTATTTTTCCAATCTGGATGCCGTAGAGACTTAGGGCTTTTATTCTACTGGCTTCTTTGACCCTTCGCTACTCTCTGCTGGTTCTAGGTTTCTTTCATTCTGAGAACTCCTAAGTTTGTTTCTGTAGAGGTTTCTATGCCATTGTCCCCTGAGAGACATGAATGGGTCCTTCTGAGGTCTCCTAGGCACCAAACAGTCTCTGACTAGTTTTCACCTGGTGCTGCTTCTGAGAGGGGCCTACAGGATGGAGAAAGTGGTCTTGGATATAGTTATGTTGTAGTTTTTACCAGCATTGTGAAGGTAAAAGGCTGCTGTGGAAATCAACCAAGGTGTCATATCTGAGCCTTATTATGTAGTTGTGGGCCTTCCAGGTGCTTCCTGGTGAGAGTTGGGGCAGAAAGATGGGCGAAAATGGAGTTCAGAGCTAAGCAGTCAGTGCAGGTGGTTGAGTTCTCAGTGAACTGTGAAAGAACTTGGTCCTTTCATGAATTCTGGAAACTCGAAAGGGAAGAAGGGTTAAATGGGTGAGGGTAGTGTGTGTAGGCTTCTACTGGGACCCACCAGGAACAACAGAAGGGAGTATTTAGAGAGTGGGGAAAGAAAGAAGGTTCCAGGTTGGAGGCTCCACACAGAAGAAAGACTTGGAGGCCGAAGAGCTCAGGGTAAGGCTTGGCTGGGAATTTCTAGGGGAATAGTTGAGTGGTTATGGGCTGAGGTACACGTAGCTAGAGAGAGAGGTCTGAACCAAGAAAGAGCCTGTCAAGGCCTTGTCGTTCAAGAACACTGGTCCCTAAAGACACAGGCAGCTGAGTCAATCAGCTTCATCTAGAAGGAGGAGGAAGAGACAGAGATGGGGGCTAAATTACAGAAAGGGAGGAATGTTCAGGGCTTTAGTCTATGACAAGTTAATGAATCACGTGGAATCTTGTGGTTGTAGCTCATTTCATTCCTACAGAGTTTATACGACTAAGCATTTCTCTATATTACAAAATAGTTTTAGCTTTGTATTTTTATATTTTTAATACAAAATAGCTTTGAACAGATAATGAGTTTTCCTTTCAGCTTTTATTAATTCTCTTTGATAGGCTTTTACCAAAATTTCCAAATGTTAATTCCCAAATTATTCTTCTCACTTCTTCAAATAATTTCTCTAAGGACATCTTTACAGATATGCCATTAACCACCAGATTTCCTCATCCTTGTTCCATCTCATCTACCGATCTCGACTTATCCTGCCCACGTGTTGAGTTGCAACATCAGCTTAGCTTTTCTTTGGAACTGTCCCCAGTTTCAATTGACATTGATAATGGGTTGTGATGCAGTGTTTTTCAAATTGTTTGTTACAACTCATTAGTAGACCCTGAAATCAAGTTAGTCATGTCCAACATTTAAAAAAGTGAAATAGAATAGAATAGAGTAGAAGATACCAGCATGTGTTACATGTAGTAAGGATTAGTAGCATATGCTTTAGATATTTATGCATACAAGGGGAACGCAAAAAAAAAAAAACAAAACCCCAGAATTATCTTTGGGATGGTGGCCCCCTTGTAGTACAGGCTTCCCCCAGTAGGTGAGTGTTCTGGGAACCCATCAGCATCAGTGTACCAGTTAGTGTTGTTTGTGAAAGTCTGCCTTCAGCTTCAATGAATTTTTTTTGGAGACTCTTTCAATGCATTTGCCCATTTCATGATGGGTGACTTACAAGTGCACCTGCTCACATTGCCTGAGTGTTCATCAGTTTTTGACCAAAAACGGCATAACCCTGTGCTCTGCTCTTCCTATTTACCTGGTTTTGCCTCAAGTAACTTTTTTTTTTTGTTTCCTTGGATGAAAAAAGTCCTCAAAGGGAAAGGTTTTGCCATGTGGAAGAGGTGAAACAAAAAATGGCAGAAGCACTAAAAGGCATCAAAACTGACAAATTCAAAAACAGTTTTGAGCAGCACAGAAAGCATCTTGATAGGTATATTGCATCAAACAGACAGTAGTTTGTAAGTGACTGAAGTTGAAACATGTAAGAACAAATACACAATTTTTTACAAATAAACTGGGTTTTTTGGGGTCCCTCCTCATACATGGAAACACTGTGTACTAATGTGAAATGTTTTTGTGCCTGGAGATTGTGGTAAAATATGTTGAATGTTGTGGATGCTGTGGAAAGAATGTTGGAAGGTGTGAGGTCCTGGGAGATGCGGCCTCTGTCCCCAGTGCTACTGTATACTCTGGGCAAATCCCCTTCCTTTCATGTGCCTTACAGGCTTGTTTCCCAAAATCTTTTACAGCTTTAAACTTTTAGGAGTCTGACTCTGGAAACGGCACTGAACAATTGGGAGGAGAGTGGGGGGAACAACAGAGGAAATAAAGAGAGGCTGAACTTCAAGGACACTGTTTTTGGAGGAGGGATATGCGAATGCTAAGACCACCAACCCTTGCAGGCTTTCTGCATGCTGGGCACTGGGCACAGCCCTTCACATGCCCTCTGTTATGTAATAGAGGACCTTTGCAGGCTCTCGTGATGGTTTAGATTGCACAAGTTTGGGTGTAGGAGTAAAGGCAGAATTGAATTCTTCTGCAAAGGAGAGAAAAGAAAGGACAATGATGGAGAAAGAGAAAGAGCGGCCTGTAAGTCTGGGCCCATAAGAGGGAAGAAAAAGCCGGGCTCGGTGACTCAGGCTGTAATCCCGCACCTTGGGAGGCTGAGGTGAGTGGATTGCCTGAGCCCGCAGGTTCGAGACCCGCCTGGGCAACTTGGCGAGACCTCATCTCTACAATAAATCAAAAAATTAGCCAGGCGTGGTAGCGCAGGCCTGTAGTTCCAGCTGGAGCCCAGCAGGTCAAGGCTGCGGTGGCCGGGAATGGCCACTGCACTCCAGTCTGGGTGACGGAGTGAGACTTCAACCCAAAAAAAAAAAAAAAAAAAAAAAAGAGGGAAGAAAATCCATGGGAGAAAGTTGTGGCGGCAAATTATCAAATACAAATAACTAACAGAGAACTTTTAGTTTAGAGGAGTGAAGGTTGTGTAATGCAAACCCATCTTCTTCATTTTGCCCCTGACATCTTCAGAAAGTCTAAAATACTTCTATGCAAGTGCATTCTCTTTCACAACTTCAAAGAGACAACAGGTATCGAGCTGTGAGTCCAGCTTGGCTCAGCATGAAACAGACAGAACTCATAGACATGGGTTGAGGAAAAGGAGACAGCTGATAACTGTGCACCTACCCACAACCTAAAAGACATTCATATAATGCCTAAGATAACCCTACTGCTGCCTTTTAGAGATAAGGAACAATGGGAAGTTAGGTAAAAACAATAAAAGCACATCTGTTCTAGTGATCACCCTCTCCAATAAAACCTGTCACATAAAAATCAGTGACACAGGATACAAAATCAACATACAAACATCAGTGGCATTTATATAGGCCAACAGTGAACAATCTGATAAAGAAATCAAGAAAGAAATCTTATTTACAATAGCTACAAAAATATAAAATGCCTAGGAATCAATCTAACTAAAGAAGTAAAAAAATCTATACAAGGAAAACTATAAAACTCTGATGAAAGAAATAAAAAAGACACACACAAAAAATGGAAAGGTATTCCATTCTCATGGATTAGAAGAATTAATATTGTTAAAATGACAATGCTACCCAAAACAATTTATACACTTAATGCACTCTATCCAAAAACCAGTGACATTCTTCACAAAAATAGAAAAACAAATTCTAAAATTTATGTGAAGCAACAAAAGATCCCAAACAGCCAATGCAATCCCAAGCAAAAGGGACAAAACTGTAAATATCACACTGCCTGTCTTCAACATTTACTACAAAATTATAGCAACTAAAACAGTCTATTACTGGCATTAAAAACGGACATGTAGACCAGTGGAACAGAATATAGAATTAGCTATAAATCCATGCATTTGCAACCAACTCATCTTTGACAAAGGTACCAAAAACATGTGACAGGGAAAGGACAGTCTTTTGAATAAGTAATGCTGGAAAAACCGGATATCCGCATGTGGAAGAATGAAACTTGACTCTTATCTCTCACCATATGCTAAAGTCAAATCAAAGACTTAAACTAAGACCTGAAATTATGAAAGTACGAGAGGAAAACACTGGGGTGAATGCTCCAGACATTGCTCTGGGCAACGATTTCTTCTGTAAGACCTCAAAAACAAAGGCAACCAAAGCAAAAACTTCTGCAGAGCAAAGGAAACAATCAACAAACTGCAGAGACAGCCCACCAGTGGAAGAAAACATTTGCAAACTATGTACCTGACAAGGGATTAATAACCAGACTATATGAGGAGCTCAGACAACTAACAGAAGAAAAAAAAAATACAAGAAAACAAATATCTTGATTTTAAAATGGACAAAAGATCTGAATAGACATTTCCCCAAAGAAGATATTTAAATGGCCAGCAGGTATATGAAAAAATGGTCAGCACTACGGATCATCAGAGAAATGCAAATCAAAACCTTAATGCAATATCACTTCACCCAGGTTAAAATCGCTCATGCCAGGACAGGCACCAGTGAATGCTGCTGAGGGTGGGAGAAAGGGGACTCTCGTACACTGTTGGTGGGGATGTAAATTGTCCAGCCACTATGGAAAAGAGTATGAAGCGTCCTCAAAAAACTAAAGATGAACTGCCATGTGATCCAGCAGTCCCACTGCTGGGTATACGAGGGACACCCCCCACATAGAGATTTATTTATTTAAAAAATTGTGTGTATTCTTACATGTTTAAATTTCAGTCACCTTCAAAGTACTCTCCATTTGATGCAATACATCTATTGAGACACTATTTCCACTGTTCAAAACAGTTTTGAACTTGTCAATTTTGATGCCTTTTTGTGCTTCTGCTGTTTTTTGCTTCACCTCTTCCACATCGGCAAAACGTTTCCCTTTGAGGAATTTTTTTAATCCAGGGAAACAAAAAAAAGTTGTACAGGGTAAGATTGTGTGAAAAGGGAAGATGGGGCAAGGGTTATTGATGCTTTTGGTCAAAAACTGCTGAACATTCAGCGTGGTGTGGGCAGGTGCTCTTGTAAATCACTCACCATGAAATCGTCAAAAGCACTGAAAGAATCTCCCCCAAAAAATTCACTGAAGCCGAACACAGACTCTCACAACAACGCTAACTTGTACACGGATGCCAATGGGTTCGTAGAACCCTTACCTAGCAGGGGAAGCCTGTACTACAAGGGCAAGGGGCCCACACTCCAAAAATATAATTCTGGTTTTTTAGGGAAGTTCCCCCTCACATATCCAAAAGAAAGGAAATCAGTATATCGAAGAGATAGCTGAACTCTCATATTTGTTGCAGCACTATTCACAAGCACTAAGCTATGGAATCAACCTAAGTGCCCAGCAGTGGATGAATGGATAAGTAAAATGTGGTATGCATACATAATGGAATTTTATTCAGTCATAAAAAAAAGAACGAAATGTGGGCAACATAGTGAGAGACCTCATCTCTATAAAAAAATTTAAAAACCAGCCAGGTGTGGTGGCGTGTGCCTGTAGTCCCAGCTATTCAGGATATTGAGGAGGGCGCATCGCTTGAACCCAGGAGTTTGAAGCTGTGTTGAGCAGTGATCCGGTGCCACTGCACTCCAGCCCGAGTGACGGAGTGAGACCCATGCTCAAAAAATGAAATAAAATGAAAATAAAGGAGAATGAAATCCTATCATTTGCAACAACATAGATGGAACTGCAGGACGTTATGTTAAGTAAAATGAGCCAAGCACAGAAAAACAAATATCGCATGTTCTCACTCATATGTGGCACCTGAAAAGGTGATTTTAGTATCATACAGAGCAGATTGATGGTTACCAGAGATGGGAAGGGGAAGGAGATGGGTGATAAAGGGGAAAAAAAGAATATAAGTGTATTTATTACACTTAAAAATGGCAAAGATGGTACTTTTTTTAAAATTTAAAGAAAAAAAAAATGACAATTTCAGAACAGTTGGACATAAAAACAGATGGAAGCTTCAGATACCATCTAGTCTAGTCTGTCTTTTTTATGTGAGGAAATCATCCCAGAAAGCGGGGTTCTGCCAGGGTCACACAGTGAGGCAGTGGTCAGTGGTAGATGCCTGATTTGTCAGCTAGAGCTGCCATAACAAAACCTCACAGACTGGGCTGCTTCAACAACAGAAATTAATATTTTCTCATAGTTATGGAGGCTAGAAGTCCAAGATCAAGGTGTTGGTGGTTCGGGCTTTCCTGAAGCCTCTCTCTTTGGCTTGCTGATGGCTGCTTCATCATTGTGTCCTCATGTGGAGTTTCCTCTGTGCACATGAATCTTTGTGTGTCTTTTTGTGCATCCCAATTTCCTCTACTTACTCCAGTCAGATTGGCTTAGGGGAAACCAGGTGTCCTCATTTTAACTTAATCACCCTCTTTCAGGGCCCTGATCGTTAAGCACAATCACTTTCTGAGGTACAGGAGGTTAGGGCCTCAACATATGAACTTTGAGGAAGAATACAACTTAGCCCATAACAACTCCTCTGGCTCAAAGATGGGTCAATGTTCTGTCTACCTGCCTGGATTCTGAAAAGCTGTTTCTTAGCTATCTATTTGTCCTCAATTACCTGTTTAAAAGACAGACCCATAGACAGACAATCTGTGCATCTAGTTTGAGCTATTCCTCCTTCTAAGATCCACTTGATAAATGTTGCCCCGACCCTGGATGAGCTACTGAGAAGGAGCTCATTGAACCCCAGTTTGACTAGTTGGATGTCTTCTGAAGAAGAGGCTATGAGTTTCTCACTCATATTAGCTGCTTCATCCTCCACTAGATTTTATCAAGAAAACTGAGACACTTTAACGTGACTTTTCCAAAAACATTAAGCAATACAGCTTCCCGTTCAGGGTCAGCTTTTCCAGGGCCAACTGCTCCTAGCAAGTAATCTCCAATGCAGTTATGGGGAGTTATATTCGTTTTTTACTCATCTTCAAGTGAGGACAAAAGCACTAACATTGAGAAGAACTAGTCACAGCCACTACTTTAAAAAGGTGAATGAAAACAAGTCTGTAAATGGGATGGTAATAATTTGCCAACCGAAACTTGAGATGCAAAGAATGCCAAATAATAATAATAAAACATATTTAAAATAAGAGCAACCCTGGAAAAACAAAGCCCATGCACCATAGTTGTCCGTTCAGGTAATAAAGTGTGACGATTGGGAGCACATGCTCTGAATCCCAGGCTTGCTGGTTTCCTGCTATGTGAGTGAAAAATCTTCACCTTCCCCACCTGTTTAATGGGAATAACCTGACGGTCTATCTCTTAGGGTTGTTGGAAGATCAAAAGTGACAACACAAGCGCCTGCTATGTAATAAGCATAAACGATTGTGATTCTCATGCCACAGGACCCTGCAGTCCTCCTCCTGTAGAACCAGTGCAAATAAGAGAAAGAAAATAACTGCTTTGTTCGCCTATCAGCCTTAGAGGATAGCCAAATTCCTAGCACATAGTCAACAAATATTGTTGAATGACTAACTGAGCACATGAATAAATAGATTGTTCCTAAAATGCTTGAACAGTCTGGGCTCGGTGATTCAGCCTGTAATCCCAGCACTTTGTGAGGCCAAGGTGAGTGGATTGCCTGAGCCTGCAGGTTCGAGACCAGCTTGGGCAACTTGGCGAAACCTCGCCTCTACAATAAGTCGAAAATTAGCCGGGCGTGGTGGTGCACACCTGTAGTTCCAGCTATTTGGAAGGCTGAGGAGGAAGGATCGCTGGAGCCCAGCAGGTCGACGCTGGGGTGGCTGTGAGCAGACATTGCACTCCAGCGTGGGCGACGGAGTGAGACTTTGACTCAAAAAAAAGTTTTAACATAAGTTGTTAACCTCATGGCTTCTGTAGTATTTCCCTCTTTCCTGTATCTTATTTTTAATTAATAAGTTATTTTCCCTAATGTTAAATGTATTATGTTGTTGAAAATTTGGATATGACACAGAAAAGTACAAAGGAGAAAATCAAAAGCCCATACACCCCAGGGCCCAGAAGCAGCCTCCATTAATGTGCTGGTACCCTTCCAGAGTTTTTTTCAAGGCATACATAGTATTTCCTCCCCATGCTACAAATCTATCACTATTGGTCTATACAGTCATGTGCCACATAACAGCATTTTGGTCCATGACAGACTACATATACGAAGGTGGCCTCTAACATTATAATGAAACTGGAAAATTCATGTCTTCTGGTGGTATTGTGGCTGTCAAAGTGTAGCACAACACATTACTCACTTGATGTAAACAAACCCACCGCTACCAGTTGTGTACAAGAACAGCACATACAACTATGCACACACGTGATACTTCATAATAATAACAAATGGCTTTTATACTGGCTTATATATTTCCTATGCTAGACTTTTCATTGTGATTTTATAGTGGTCTCCTGCTTGACATTTAAAGAGTTGACAGTAAAACGGCCTCAGGCAGTCCTTCAGGAGCTATTTCAGAAGATGGCATTGTTGCCACAGGACATGCCAGCTCCCCAGTGTTGTTGCCTGACCTACCTGTGCAACGGGATGTGGAGATGGGAGACAGTGATATTGATGATCCTGACTCCATGGAGGCCTTGGCAGCGTTTGTGTCTGTCTTCATTTTTTTTTTTTTAATTATTCAATATTTTTTATTGTGATATTGTGGGGTACAGTTAAGGGTTAGGTACACAAATATGTCTCATTCAGGCACCCTTGTTGATAAGAAGTGTCCCCCCCATCCCCAGACAGGTATTTATTACCATTAATCCCTGCCCCTATCCCTCCTCCCCCCAATAGTTTCCCACCACTGTCAGTCATTTTCTTGTGGTAATACGTTGGATGATCAAGGTCTACTATATGAGTGAGAACATGTGATACTCAGTTTTTTGTTTCTGTGAGAGGTCACTCAGTATTATAGACTCTAGTTCCAT
>CAUYQG010128072.1:0-27883 GCA_963574415.1 Tarsius wallacei
CCTTTTCAAAGGGATTAGCAGTAGCAGGAACATGCTGGAGTGGGAGGGAGGAACACAACATCAAACCAGGCAAAGTGGGGACCAAAGGGAGGCCCAAACTTTACCTGTATGATGTCCACGTTTACACCTAGTCCTGAATTGTACTCCACATCTTTAAAATAAAAAATAAAAATAAAAAAGTGTTGCTTGATAATCAAACCATCTCCAGTTCAGCACTGTTCAATAGAACTTTCCATTGGAAATGTTCTCCCATGCTGTCCCATAAGGCAACAGAGCACTTAAAATGTAGCCAATGTAACTGAGAAACTGAATTTTACATTTTATTTCATTTAAAGTCATTTAAATTTAAATAGCCATGCAAGGCTAAAAGTTACCATATTGGATGGCAAAAATTCCATGGAGTTTCAAAACATTAATTTCCAGTTTATTTTTACCCAATTAAAATAAAATCTTTTTTCATACAGTAGCTGAATGATTAAAATAATCATAAATCTTTACTACTCTTCAAGGAAGGAAGCCTTAGCTATGAGCTTCTTACATGTGTGAAATCTCAGGTTCCACTCCAGAGCTACTGGATCAGAATCTGCATTTTAACAAGACCCTCAGTTTGTGTTCATGGAAGTCTGAGAATTACTGATATAAGCCATCCATACAGACAGTCTAGTTCACAGAAGGAGGTTGGGAAAAGCAGTGAGAAGATATATATATATATATATATGTTTGCTGAGATGGTTTCTTGCTATGTTGCCCAGGCTGGTCTTGAACGTCTGGCCTTGAGTGATCCCCTTGCCTTGGTCTCTCAAAGTGTTGAGATTATAGTTGTGAGCCACTGCGCCTGACCCGAGGATGTTTTCTGAATGGCTCGTGTGGCTTCTTCTGTGTAGCCTACCAGAACCAAGCTACAACCCTGGCTCTGACATGGCGTCTTGAGGGCAAGTATTAGAATCTCTCTATGCATGTTTTTGGTTTTTCAAAATGTTACACTTGCTCACAAACCTAATTTCCTTTCCTGCTCTCGCGGGGCATGGGCTGCAAGTAATTTTTGAATCTTTGGGGTTTCTTAAAGTGAAAAAATCAATGTTCTTTCATAAGTAACCAGTTGCACTGTGTGATATCTAATGTGATGTAGTTCATTAATGATGCAATTCTCCAAAGTACAGCAAGTCCCCTACATATGAACAAGTTCCATTCTGAGAGCACATTTGTAAGTCTCATTTGTCTGTAAGTCCAAGAAGGTTAGCTTAGGTACCCAACTAACACAGTTAGTTATCTAGAACTGTACTATTCTGTAATAGGTTCATAATACTTTTTACACAAATAATACATAAAAGACAAAAAAATAAAGAAAACATTTTAAATCTCACAGTACAGTACTTTGAAAAGTAAGGTAGTACAGTACAACAGCTGACATGTGGGGCTGGCCTCAAGTGAACAGGAAAGAAGAGTTACTGACCGGAGGAAGGAGAGGACGTGGGAGATGGTAGAGCTGAAGGATCATCAGCAATAGGAGGCAGAGGGCAAGCTGCAGTTTCACTCACACCTGACGTTGATGGCACAGGTTCTGGCTCCTTGCTGGATTCAATTCTATCTATCCTCTTGAAAAATGCACATTCATGTCTTTCAAAGTTTGCAACTTGAAAGTTTGTATGTAGGGGACTTGCTGTACATTTTGACATCTGCAGTGGTTTTTTGTTTATTATCAAGCAAATCAATGATATCTTATTGATAACATCAAATACTATTTTATATATAATAACGTATAATTTGATATATATAATGATATATATAACATAGATATAGGGGTTCCAAAAAACGTATACACATTTTAAATACGACGTTTGCTCGAAAGATGGTATTAATTGAATAAATGCTAGTGTCACCATGCAACAGGCGAGGCAGTGAAAGAAAATGGTGTAAGCACAGATGAGTAAATGTCATACTAGGTATTGCTACTATAGTTTAATTCAACTTCAAAAAATAATACATAGATAACATCTCTTAAATTGTGTATATATATTTTGACACTCCATATATAATGTTATATATATGTATATATATGGAACATTTTTTAGGACCCCTGTATCCCTGGCACTGTTCTATCATTGTTTTTGGGAGTGAGCATTGCAGTATACAGTAGAGACTGGTACTGGTCCACAATTTGCATCACACATTCCTTAGGTTCTAAAGTCAATTCAGAATGACTTAAACTTTTCTGACACTATGGAATGTGTCATGTAAAGCAACCTATACCAAACTTTTCTTGGCATTTTGGGACATAAGGTAACAGGCAATAGGTCATACTGACTTAGAATTTATCTGGAACAACCCTAAAACACTATGTAAATTCAACAAAGAACAAACAGCAAGTGTATGGATGGATGCTGTGGTATGTGAGTTTGCATTGCCTTTATTCCTAGCACCTCTTTGTGTCGCCACTACTGTGTTCACCTTTCTTTCTGACCTACTTCTAGTTTGGATTATTTTGGTTCACTTTATGCATCTTTGTATGCTACTTTGTAGTAACAAAGTGGAGCTATAAATAAAAAAATAAGAATTTGCATTAAAAATCTGAATTTACTTAACTTGTATCAAAATTAGAAATTGTCATCAGACGCATGGATTCATCCATTCTGACACTTAGTGAAGCACATATTATATGCATATATTATTAGTCCAGTGCTTTCCTCAAATCTTCCATGAGGAATAGATGAAGGCAGAATTCATCACATTCATGGGTCACAGGTTAAAATTTATCCTGGGTTTTTCTGACGGATTTAAATCCTGACTTGTTCACGTATTTGTACGGAACAGGTAACAATACTTAGCTCAGAGGTAGCTCTAACTTTCTCAGAGGGCATCTGAGGCCTCCTATGCTCTCCGTTGGAGGTGGTTTTGGTCAGTTAGAAGTATCTAAGTGTAAAGTTTTCATTACTGAAGCCACATCCAAGGTATTTGTTGTTACTTTGGGAAGATATGGCCCCAGATATTTCATATACACACATATCAGTAGCAGGTGCCCTATTTTTCAGTAGGTTCAATTCCAAAATAACCTACATGCTGAAGAAGCTGAAAAGGCTCTCCCATGCTCTGACTGGAGACCCAGTGTGCATCTGACTCCCCTGAAGTATGTGCGGCTGAATGAAGTCCTCTCCTGGAGCATTTCAAAGATGCAAGTCCTTCAACTCTACTGGGGCTCTCATCATACTTGGCAAAACTTCCCTCAGCAACTGCACTGATGGTGGCCTTCAGTATGCCATGATTCAAATGCACAATGGCTGCCCAGACTACGAATTGGTCCAGAGAGCCTGACCTTGAACTCCTGCGAACCCTTGACGCCACTTGGTATCAACTGATTTCAATGTGGACTTGTCCCAGGTGCTTGAGAACCACACAGCAGAAAACTGAAGTTATCTGAAATGCCATTGTTCAGAGAAAATGCTTTACATTTTCATGTGTTTAATTTCAGGCTTTCTTTTTGAGGAGGTGCACATTTATTTATAGATCTACACACATTTGATCACATGAGAATTATATTGATATTTGCCATGTTCTGCTCTTTCAAAAATGAGAAATAAAGTAACATGGAAAAATACATAATTCATTTTTTTGAGAGCAAGATTTTTAATAGCTGCATTCTTTCCCATTATATGGGTGTTGCATTGTCTATTTAA
Source organism: Tarsius wallacei (assembly GCA_963574415.1). NCBI lineage: Eukaryota > Metazoa > Chordata > Mammalia > Primates > Tarsiidae > Tarsius > Tarsius wallacei. The sequence continues at coordinate 3,672 of CAUYQG010128072.1, forward strand.
CTGTTTTATTATTATTGGACTTAGGGTTTTTAAATTTTGTTGACATTATAAATAGTAATTCTGGCTGGGCTTGGTGGCTCAGCCTGTAATCCCAGCACTTTGGGAGGCCGAGACGAGTGGGAGGTTCGAGACCAGTCCAGGGAACTTGACGAGACCTTGTCTCTACAATAAATCAAAAATTAGTTGGGCATGGTAGCGCGAGCTTGTAGTTCTGGCTACTTGGAAGGCTGAGGTGGAAGGATCGCTGGAGCCCAGCAGGTTGAAGCCGGGGTGTGCCACTACACTCCAACCTGGGTGACCGAGTGAAACGCCAACTAAAAAAAAAAATAGTAATTCATTGTTACTTTTTCATATGTCATGAATTATTTTTCTTTTTAAAAATACTTTGCTTTTAAAATTAAAAAAAATTTAATTTTAGAATTGTAGGGTACATGTGAAGATTTGCTACATAAGTAAATTAATGTGCAAGTGACATTTGGACTTCTAGTAAGCCCTCTATCCCTCTGGTAGTGGCCACGGCACCCATTGGGTGGTTGTGTGTACCTTACCCCCCTCCCTCTCAGCTACCATTAACAATGCCCAACATCAGTTGTTCCTGCCTTTGTGCTCATGTGCCCAGTGTTTAGGGCCCACTCATGTGTGAGAACATGTGGTATTCAGTTTTTTGTTTCTGTGATCGTTAATTAGAATGACGGTCTCTAGCTGCATGTATGTTGCTGAAAGCGATTTCGTTCTTTATGGCTATATAGTAATCTGTCATGTATATGTACCGCTTTATCTAGTCATGGGCATCTGGGTTGGTTCCATGTTTTTGTTATTGTTAAGAGTATGAATTCTTTCTTGATACATGTTGTTAAATTCAATCCAGAGAGGTTGTGTTCCCAGCAGCAGTAGCTGAAAATATGTATCTCCCAGGACACCAGCAAACTCTGAGGATTAACATTTAAAAGATACCCACTTGATGAGAAGATTAACTAATTAATTATTTTAATTAATTGTTTCAATGTATGCTTATTTATGTGGTCATGTGAAACTTTATATTTATTCTTCATATTTTAAAAATATTGGAGTGTTGAGAGTTATTTTTCCCAAAATATTTCTATGTTTCTTACACAGTAGGTACATTTCCAATGCAAGTATTCAGAAAAGGCAGAAAATATATAAAAGAAAATAAGTTATTCTTAGCCCTATCACTCAGGAGTAACTACTGTTGACATGTATATGTAGAAATCTCTCATACTGTTTTCTCTGCTTACAAAGGACATGCCATACAACCGTCTACGTGTTCTTTTCTGGTACCAGAATGGAGTCACATATTGTTTTTGTAACCTGATCTTTCTCGACTAAAAATATATTGTGGGAAAAACACACAGTGCCATGTTTTGTGTAGGAACATGGCCTCGGAAGTCAGACTCCCTAGCTTGGCATCTGAGCTTTGCCACTTACTAGCTACGTGACCTTGAGCAAGTTGTTCACTTACTATGTACTCTTTCCCCTCATTTGTAATACATGAGGGATGGAAATAATTGGGAATAAAAATGAACGGGAATAATTTATAATCTAGCCATAGCATTGTGAACAGCAAATGAAATAAAAAATGTGAAATTCTAAGAACGGTGCCTGCCATGTCGCAATACTCCTGAAAAGTGAACTTTCATTGTTTTCTCAGATCAACAATAGATTTATATTGCTAGAGGCATAAATGTGCTTTATTCTGTTATTAGTGGTATTCTATTATACCATCAAATGCATGAATTTCTCTTGGAATTTACTGAAAACTTTGGGGGGTAATTTTAAAAACTTTACTGAGATGAATGGTGAGTGAGGTAGCCCCAAGCTTCCTGTTAAAATTGCTAGCCTATGTCCCAGGGAATTCTGGCCCTATGAATTATTAGACAAACTACTTAACTAAGTCATATATTCCTCACATATAAATTAGATATGACAAAACTCTCACATGGTTGTTTATTAGTTACTTATTGTTGCACACCAAATCTTGGTGGTTTCAAACAACCATTTTATTTGCTCATGATTCTGTGGGTCAGCATTTTGGGCTGGGTTCAGCTTGGTGATTATTCTGCTTCTCTCATCTGGGATCACTCCATCATCTGAGAGTACAACGGTGGCTGAATTGTCTGAGGTGGCCTCCCTCACATGTCTGGTGCTCAGTGCTGGTTGTTGACTGACCATATATTCAGTAGCCTAGCCAGGATTCCTTAATATTGTGGCAAGATTTCAAAAGTAGAAAAAGAGGGAGAATTCCTCCATTCATGACATTTGCTTATATTCTCAGAGTCACTATAGGAGGGCACTATGCAAGGGCATGGATACAAGGAAGCATATTTCATTGGAGGAGACCAACACCACATTAAAACATTCTAGTGGTTACAAGGATTACAATTTGGTTTTCTCATTCATAAAATAGAGGTGATAATAATCATATCTGCCTCATATAATTGTCATCAGTTAAATGACCAAATGTATCTGTACTGTATTGCACAGTGCCTGGAACATATTAAGTGTTCAATAAATGTTAGTTATATTGAGTATTGGCATGATTATATTCTTGGGAAATTAATTGAGATATGCCCTTGATAAAGGCATTAGATACCATGGGCAAAATACATATTTTCCCACAGTTTTTAAAAACATTGGGTATTCTCACCTCTGAAAATCATTGTCACACTGATGGGTGAGAAATAATCTGTTGTTATAGTTTGCATTTCTTTGATTACTCATGTTTTTGTTCATAATTTCCATGGGTTTTTGATCATATGCATTTTTTTAGTGAATTGCCTATTCATGCTCTTTACCTACTTCTTTATTCTATTTTATTTGTTAATTTGAAAGATGTGGAGTACAATTCAGGATTAGTTATATAAGAGCTCATTATACAGGTAAAGTTTGGGCCTTTCATTGGTCCCCACTTTGCCTGGTTTGAGATAAGTTATGCTTATTGATCTTATGTGTCCCTCCCCCCTCCCCCCCACCAGCAGTTTCCTGCTACTGCCACTCCCTTTCTTAAGTATTATGGTAAGTACTCAGGGTCTGCTTATGAGTGAGAACATAACTGTCCACTTCTTTAAAAATAAACTTTTTATTTTGGAATTATTTTAGATTTACAGAAAAGTTGCAAAAATACTAAAGGAAGTTCCTTCATATCCCACATAACATCTTACATTACCCTAGTACATTTGTTACAACTAAGAAACCAACACTGGTACATTACTGTTAACTAAACTCTAAACTCCAGACTTTATTCAGATTTCACTAGTTTTTCCACAAATGTCCCTTTCTGAACTAGGATCTGATCCAGGGTAGTGCATTTAATCTTTGAATTTCTATTGTCTCCTGTGGTGTGTGACAGTTTGTCAGTCTTTGTTCTTCATGACCTTGACAGTTTTAAAGAGTACTGATCAGGCATTTTGCAGAACATCCTTCTCTTTGGGCTTGTCTAATATCTTCTCATAATTAGACTAGAGTGTTTGGGGAGATTACCACAGAGGCGAACTGCCCCTTCCATAACATCATATAAGGAGCCACATGCTAGTCACTCAAGGCATTAAACTTTGTCACTTTGTTCTGGTAGTGTTTGCTGGATTTCTCCACTGTAAAGTCATTGTTTTTCATTTTCCACATTTTAGTCTTTGGAAGCAAGTTATTAAGCTCAGCTCACACTCAATGTGGGGAGGAAGTGTTAAACTCTACCCCTGAAAAGAGGAGTGTATTAGTCTGCTAAGGTGGCCATAACAAAAAAAATCACTGACTGAAAGGCTTAAACAACAAAAATTTATTTTCTCACAGTTCTGGAGGATGAAAGTCCGAGATTAAGGTGTTGGCAGGTTGCTTAGAAGAAACCAACCTGGGAGGTATCTCTTAGAAGAAATTAACCTGGGAGGCCAGTGTAGTATACCTGTCTGGTGTCTCTATCTTATGTATTAATTTCTTCTTCTTATAAGGACACTAGTCAGGTTGTATTGGTCCCACTCTAACACTCTAACAATCCCATTTTAACTTAAATACCTCTTTAAAGGTACTGTTTCCAAATAGAGTCACATTCTGAGGCACTGGGTTTTTGGGAACTTAATTTAGTCCATAAGAGAGAGGTGATCTACGTATATTATTTGGAATTTTTTCTGTATAGATTTGTATCTTTCTTTCCATTTATTTATATTTTCAACCATTAATTTTATATTCAACAAGTGTGGAATCACATACACTAATTTTAGACTTTGGATTATAATCTAATATGTCAATAATTTAGTTGGTCAAATTCTTCTAGCTTGGTTACTGAGAACTCTTTTAGGTTGGCTTATGTGCCCCTTGGAGTTGCCCTCAACCTTTAGTTTTTTTTAATGCTTCTTTATTTTCTGGTGCTCTGCAATGATTCAGGCTCATCTTGTAGTGTATTTGTGTATGTCTCTCACTTTGGCCTCAGCCCTGGAATCAGCTATTTCTTCCAGGAATTCTGGCTCCTTTATTGGGGAGTGACATTTGAAAGCCAAGATCTGGGCACTTGTTCTCTTTTGGTTGTTGGATGCCTGTTGATATCAGAGGGGAGATGTCCTTGAGTGGGAGGATCGAGAAAGGGTCTGGAGTGTAAGGGAGAGGCCAAAGTGGGAGACATAAGTCTGGGAATCATTGGTATACACACACACACACACACACATACAAGCACAACACACATCGGTACATACATACACACACACACAAAGTTTTAGAGATTACATTTTTTTAAGATTAGAAAATATAGTTTATTTAAGCAGTAAATTAGAGAAAGAGAGAGAGAGAGAGAGAGAGAGAGAGAGAGAGAGAGAAGAGAGTCATCTCCCCAAGGTAGGGGAGAGGACTAAAGCCAGGAAACATGGCAGTGGCCATAGCTCCAAGAGCACTTGGCCACACCAGGATCTCGTAAGGCAATGGCCCTAAATTTAATATACATCTCATTTAATTGAGCTAGGGTTTATTTGTCATAGTAGTAGATAGTTCTGAAGCTAATAATATATAGACCTTTTTCACTTGCTATTTGAATTGATCCTACATATTCACAATTTTTATATCTCATATTTCATTAAATATGTAGATAAAATATGTATATACACACATATACTTTATGCATCCTATAAAGTGCAAGTGACAGAGAATCCCATACAAATCAAATACATTAGGGAATATTTTGGTTTACTTAACAGAGTATTCTAAGTGGTAGATCTGGGGTTTCAGACATAGTTGGAAACACTCTCATCAGTTCCCTGTCTTTCTCTACTTATCATTACTTTGTTTTATTCCACTAGGTTCTCTCCATGGCAACATATATTCAGTGGCCATGAGCATCCTTTAAACTTGGGATTAAAAAGCAACAAGATAGACCCTCTCCCAGAGACCATATCAGTCTTCAGAAAGAACTGGAATGAATGCTTCTTGGATTGTTGTGTTGGGAAGATGACTCATTCTGATTGGTCAGAGTTTGTCAAAGCTTACTCTGAGGACCAAGGAGAGGTCAGCCACATTTGAACACTAAGTATGAAACTCCTTGGTGAATCCAAGCCTCCGGGATTACGGGAACTACTTCAGGATAAAACATTAGGGCTGGGTCTAGGCTGGGTCCAGAGTCTGTGGCAGCCTTGAGTCTGAGCAAGTTGTGTATTTAGGAAGATGGGAGTGGGTGAGAGAGGGCCAGAATGGTTTCTGGGCACATCACTCTGAAAGTATCTTATAGAGGCCATGTTGGTACAGAAATTGGGTGGCTGGGAGCTCTGGAGTTGATCAAGTTACACAGTGTCTAGCACAATGTGATTGTTAGTTTTGTTAAGTTCTGGAGTCAGTGCAATTTTGTTCATTTCCTATGCTTACCAGTCATGTGACATCTGGAAAGTTACTTAATTTCACAAAACGTTAGTTCCTTCATTGTTCAAATGATGAACAATCATCATAGTTAACTCAGAGGATTACAAGAGATACTATACCTCAAGTGCTTAATATAGTGACTGGAACATAATAATAGCTCAATAAATGTTAGTGTTTCTTATCATTATTATTATTACTGCTACTATGTTACTATGTTACTTGGCAACACACTTTGGTCATCTAGGCCTCTGTCTGTCCTAGGATCTTTCAAATAGCTGGACTACAGGCACATGCCACCATGCTTGGCTAACTTTTTGATTTACTGTAGAGATGATGTCTTGCCAACTTACCCAGTCTGGTCTCGAACCCCTGGGATCAGGTAATCCTCTCACCTCAGCTTCCCAAAGTGCTGGGATTACAGGTGTGAGCCACTGCGCCCAGCTTGAGAGCATGCTTTTTAAGGAGAACTCAAATTTTGGACTCTGAAGATTTTCTGGGCTCAGAAAATGTGACTTGTAATCCTCTGAGGTCAGCACTTTGGATTTCTTGCATCTGATAGACTGACATTGGTATTTAGCTTGGGGCCCCTATATTTCCTGGACAGATGTAGATTATCGTTACATGTATTATTCCAAAGACATAAAAGTGAACAATTAGATCTCTGTAAGGACTCAATGTTTCCTACCCCCTCAGCTGGCTGTTAGGAAGAGCTGGCTCAAGGAACTTGTGGAGAAGAAAAGAAATTTCCCAGTGTTTCAGGTCAACACATACCAGCTCCTTTGTGTCTTTGGGAAGAGAATAAGCTCTCTATCCTCTGTTGGGATCCATGCCTGTGATTTCTAGTAATTATGCAAAGACAAGACTTTAAACAGCAACAGACTCCTTGGTATGTGTGTGTGGGGGGGTGGGGGTGGGGTGGAATTACAGCCTGTAATGACTATAAACAAGAACTTACACGGTCATATAATGACAAGATATTGGCATCTAGGACCTATGTTTTCCCAGAAGGAGGTTTGGAAACACTTGTTCCTCAGACATAGAGTTCATGCCCAGAGAAAACACTCCCAGGCCACAACTAGCCCCTGTACTAAGTTTTAAGGTGAAATATGGTTTCCCCAATGCTCTCTGTGTTTGCAGTTCTCTGGCCTCCTAGGTCACTCTTTTGTATAGATCATTTTAGTCTTACTGGCATACTAGAGGGTATGCTTAGTACTTGGTGCTCTGAGAAATCTTTCAGGAAGCAGAAATTCAAAGGCTCTGGAGAAAGTTACCATCTCATGTAGTACTATTAAGGAATTACTTCATGCCCATTATTTTAAAAAATGATGGACCCCCTAAAGGCGGCAGGGAATTTTCCCAGCTATCCCAAGCACTGTTTGCCCACCCTCTACCCAAGCTGGCTTCAGTGTCTATGCTCTGAATATGGGATGAACCATCTCTTTCTTCCCTCACTATTCCCCCTCTCCCTCTCTCTTTTCCAAAATCTTTTTTGGATTTAATTTTGGACTTTAGAGAAGAGTTACAAATATAATACAGAGAGTTTCCATAGAGTCTTTGTCCAGCTCTTGTTAACACTGAACATAGCCAACATACAGTGAGCAAAACACAATTTTAACTGAGATACAATACTCTTAACTAAACTTCGGACTGCTTGAATTTCCTCAGTTTTCCACCAATGTTTGTTTTTCTGTTTTAGGATCCAACTCAGGCTCACATTTGCATTTAGCTGTCATTCCTCCTTAGTCTCCTCAAATCTGTGACAGTTCCTTTGTCTTTCCTTGTCTTATGTGACCTTGAAACTTTTCAAGAGTACTGTTATTTTGGAGAACTTTCCTCAAGTGAAATTTGTCTTATGTTTTCTCATGGTTAGTTTGAGGTTCTAGTTATTTCCCTCTATTTTTAAGCAGTTTCTTTCCTTGCCTCTCTTCAGAAGTATTGATGTTGAATATTGTAGTATAATTGTATCTATATTATAATCAGTATATGCCCACTTATGAATAAAAGGTAAGTTGTAGTTGTATCTCCTTGCAGAAGACAATTGAACTGGAAAGAAATTAAATGCCTCCTCCCCCCCCTTCCTTTTAATGGATGAAATGCTCCTTTAAAAGAGATTCACTAATTATCTTTAGGCCAAAGCATAATTTTGAAGCTGCTTTGAGTATCCCTTGTCAGAGTGTTTGGTTATTGAAGAGCAGGTTGGCTTGTGAGAAATAGGGGTTGACTGCTCTCGCAAGCAAGTGCAGCCCAGACAAAGAAGATCTGTAAAGTTGTCATCCTTAAGGCTTTTCAGAAAACACAACTGAATGCTGGGTTACGGCACCTGTTATTTCTATTTGAGGGCAGCAGTAAATTTATGTAATCGACATTTATTACACATGTTTTCTCTATTACATTTAGCTCATGTTAATATTTAATGCAAAAAAATGGGAATACATTCTGAGAAATGTCATCAGGCAATTTTGTTGTTGGGTAAATATCATAGAGTGTCCTTACATAAACCTAGACAGCGTTACCTACTATACACCAAGGTTATATGGTATAGCCTGTTGCTCCTAGGCTACCAAACTGTACAGCACGTCACTGTACTGAATACCGTAGGCAATTGAACACAGTGGTATTCGTATATCTAAACATAGAGAAGATTTGTGCAAATATGATATAAAAGACAAAAAGGTATACTTGTGTAAGGGCACTTACTGTGAATGGAGCTTGCAGACTGAAAGGTGAGTAGTGAGTAGTGAGTAAATGTGAAAGCCTAGAACATTCCTGTACACTATTGTAGACTTTATAAACATTGTACCCTTAAGCAACACTAAATTTAGAAGGAGTAGAGCTTTGATAAATTAACCTTAGCTCACTGCAACTTTTTAACTTAATGAACTTTTCAATTTTTAAACCTTTTGACTCTTTGGTAATAACACAGTTTAAAACATAAACACATTTGTACAGCTGTATAAAAAATTATTTTCTTTCTTTGTATCCTTACTCTACATTTTTTTTCTATTTTTAAAAATATTTTTTCTTTTTTTTTTTACTCTTTAAACTTTTTGTTAAAAACTAAGACACAAACACACACATTAACCTAATTCTACACAGGGTCAAGGTCATCAATATCACTGTCTTCCACCACCACATCTTGACCTACACAGGGTCAAGGTCATCAATATCACTGTCTTCCACCTCCACATCTTGTCTGACTAGAAGGTCTTCAGGGTAATAACACAGGTGGAGTGGAGATGTCATCTCCTATGACAACAATGCCTTCTTCTGGAATACCTCCTGAAGGACCTGCCTGAGGCTGTTACAGCTAACCTTTTCTTTTTTTAAGTAAATAAAAAGAGTACACTCTAAAATAATGGTAAAAAGTGCAGTAGTAGTTACATAAACAAGTAACATCATTTATTTTCATTATCAAGTATTGGGTACTGAACATAATTGTGTGGGCTATAATTTTATATGACTGGCAGTACAATAAGTTTATTTACACCAGCATCATCACAAAGATGTGAGTAATGAATTGCACCATGACATTATGATGGGTACAACATCACTAGGCAATAAGAATTTTTCAGCTCTATTATAATTTTATGGGACCACCATTGTACTTATGGCCCCTTGTTGACCAAAACATCATTATGTGATGCATGGTCTATAAAGTTGCTGATAAGAGTGAATTACTGAATATTGAGTCTTTACTCCTAGGGGAAATACAGGGCTAGGTTCTTGTGAACCTCCGGTCGCAATATTTTAATCAACTGATTAATACATAACCTTGTATTATGGTGTTTCTGTTTAAAGATGCTTTGTCTAATATCTTGTTAATTTATTAACATTAAACTTATGGCCAACAGCACTATGGTGCATGCTTGCATGAAGCTCAGCTGACACATGTATAGTCTCTGTAAGGCACATCACAGCCTTCTGGCACTTAGGAACACCTGATAGCACTTTGGCCTTACATAGGAGGTAGTGAAAAACACCAATGATGAATATAAAAATGTGAAAAATATGGCTGTCAATAGATGGAGAAAAGGACACTTCTTTACAACATGGGATGTGAAATAAAACAAAGTACCACCTTGTTCATCCTCAGCTGGGAATGTGCAGGTGGGGCTTCAAAGTTTTTCCTGCTCTGTGCATATTTATGAATAATGATGAAAACACAGGGAGTATTGATTTGGAGAGTTAATATATGTTTTAACAAATAAGCAAATTCATGGTGAAGAATAAAGATCATCTGCACTGTGTGAAGTAAGAGTTACCTTTATTTCACAAATTAAAAAACAACAATAATAACAGCAACAACAACAACAATAAACCAGGCTCCAGGATGCTGAGTCGGTTGATAGAGTGGATAAAAGGTAACTCATACTCCTCTAATTTCAAAGGCAATGCTTCTACCTTTGCACTCCATAGCTTACGACTTTTGAGAAAGCTAAATTATCTCTTGAAGGATTCTGGAGTCAGTCATTTGCTGGTCTCCTATATACATACAGTTAAGTAAACCATCAATACTTAGATGTTCGTCCCCAGACTGGGCTCAAATAAGATTTAAAGTCTGTTTAATAAATGCATCTTCATCTGCAACATGTATTCCATCTTTCTTTCTTTTTTTTTTTTGAGTCAGGGTCTCACTCTATCACCTAGGCTATAGGCATGCACCACCACAGCCTGCTAATTTTTTGATATTTTTGTAGAGATGAGGTTTGTCTATGTTGCCTCGGCTGGTCCCAAACTCCTGGGCTCAAGCAATCCTCCTACCTCCGCCTCCTAAAGTGCTGGGATTAAAGGCATGAGCCACTGTGCTGGCCTGTGTTCTGTTTTAAGTAGTCTCTGTGCCTGGATCTTCTTTAGAGTTACAAGTTGGCATCTATAAAAAAAAAATAATTTTAAAGGTGTGGCATACATTTCAGGGTTAGGTATACAAATGTTCATTATGCAGGTACCCTTGTTAATGAGGAATTCCGTGCCCCCCCACCGGCCCCGGCAGTTTCCCACTACTGCCAATCCCTTTCTTACAGTATTACGATAGTTGTTCAATATCCACTTATGAGTGACAACATGTGATACTTGGTTCTTTGTTTCTGGGATAGATCACTCAGTATTATAGACTCTAAGTCCATCCAAGTTGCTGCGAAGTTCATAATTTTGTTCTTCTTTATGACTGCATAATATTCCATCATGTATATGTACCACATTTTAAAAATCTAGTCCTCTTTCGATGGGCAGCATGGTTGGTTCCATGTTTTTGCTATTGTGACTAGTGCTGCAATAAACATGCATGTGCAGGTATCTTTCTCATAGAGTGATTTGAGTTTCTCTGGGTATATTGCCATTAGGGGAATTGCAAGATCATATGGAAGGTCGATTTTTAGATACAAGTTAGCATCTTGAGGGAATGGTTATTGTATCATCTTTATTAATATGGCCTCTCTCATCTCAGAGGCTTTTTTCTAAAGAGTTTACTTCTCTTCATTACAAAAGCAATCCATCTTGGTCCATTTTCTGTTGCTATGACTGAGTACCACGGACTGGTAGTTTATAAAAATAGAGGCTTTTTAACTGGGAAATCCAGGGTAGGAGAGCCTGCATCTTGTGAGGGCCTTCTTGCTGCACCATAACATGGCAGAGACATCACATGATGAGAGAGCAAGAGTGTGTGTCAGTTCAGTTCTCTCCTCCTCTTTCTGTAAAGCCATCAGTCCTATTATGGGGGTCCCACTCTGATGAACTTATCAGATCCTAATACATCCAAAGGCCTTATCTCCAATCAATACATGAATGTGGTGATTAAATTTCCAACACATGAAATTTGGGGGCACATTCAAACCGTGGAATAATTCATGCTATTTTAGTAAATGATGAAAACATAGAGAAATTCAAGAATAAAATATACCTCACCCATAGTCTTTAAAACAACAAAAAAATATTATTAGCATTGTGTGTGACTTCTTTCCACTTCCCACTCTCTTGTTTTCTGGATGTCTATATGTCTATGCAAACATATATGCATATATTAAAAACTGGGGTTTACTTCACGTGCTAGTTTTAGCTTTTTCATGTAAGAAGATATTTTGGAGATTTCTAAATGCTATCATATAGATATGCCCTAGTTTATGAAACCATTTAGATTGCTATTACACATACACAGACACACGTGCACACACACGTATACTTTTGAGTAGAAGTCTCACTCTGTTGCCCAGGCTGGAGTGCAGTGCCACAAACATGGCATCTACAGCCTCAACCTGCTGAGCTCAGGGTATCCTTCTGTGCACCACCATGCCTGGATAATTTTTTTGATTTATTGTAGAGACGAGGTCTCGCCAAGTTGCCCAGGCTTTTCTGAAACTCCTGGGCCCAGGCAATCCTCTCACCTCCACCTCCCAAAGTGCTGGGATTAAAGGTGTGAGCCACCACAATGACTGCTATTTCACATATGTTTTTAATCGAGCATTGTTTAAGATGAATATTAGCACATATGCCTAATGTGGAATTATTATGTGGAAATAGAATCGTTGCATTAAAGTATGCGAACATTTCAAACAGTTTTTGATAATTATTTCTAGATTGCTTCCAGGAAGTTTATATCAATTTAGTTTTCCACTGGCTGTGTCCAACTGCCTTCTTGTAAACAGGCTATACGCTAGAGGTTTTAATGTAAGATGCTTTCTTTTAGGCATGTAAGTGTCTTTGAAATTACAAGGCTTTATACTTTTTTAAAAAGTCAGACAAACTTTTTTGAATGCTAACTAAAATGCATTATGTAATTTCTTTCTTTTTTAAAAAAAATTTGTTGTAGAGACAAGGTCTCGCCAAGTTGCCTGGGCAGGTCTCGAACCCGTGGGCTTAGGCAATCCACTCACCTTGGCCTCCCAAAGCGCTTGGATTACAGGCTGAGCCACTGAGCCCAGTCTCATTATGTAGTTTCAATGTCACCCAGTAGTAGGCACCATGTGTTATGTGGTTATCTGTACCATAGAGTGAGAAGATGGGGGCATGGAGTTTCCCAGGGAACACCCAAAGATAAGGAAGGCGGGCAGGCAGACATGAACCCATGGAGACAGAAACAGAGGAGCCAGAAAGATGCCAAGAGAACATGGGAGCAGGGTGTCATGAGGATGAGGATGAGGCAGTTTTCATCAAGCTGAGAGGACAGTCGTGTAAGTGCTTCACAAGATATTCAGAAAGTCAAATAAGACAAGAGCTAAAAATAGTTCGTTTAACTGAAGAACAAGGGAGGTTGAAAATCTGGGCGACTGTGGGCTGAGGTGCATGCATCAGAGACCCGTTTTTTGCATGCGTCTGTTTCTGTTTAGTTCTTGTTGGAGTTTTTGGAGTGTGTGTGGGGAATGAATGTACAAACATTGATTATTCTGAAAACAGTTGGCACAGTTTGCTTCAGGCCACCTGTTTTGTGGGAGCAGCAATTCCATAAATGCAAAGAAGCAAATAATTGCAGATACTATCTGTCTGCTTTTGAATGACTCATTAAAGGCCAGTTCCAATTTTAATCTAAAAATGGATAAAAGTTTTCAACTGATCCATTATTGACGAGACATTTTAAAGAGGAATTTTCATCTAGTCGGTAGCAATGTAGTGGGGTGGGGTGGGGGTGCGCTATTCCAGCAACAGTTGGTAATGTTTCATTTTACTACCACCCTTCGCCTGACAACAATTTATTTCAAAAAAATTTTTTCTCTCTGCTTTTCTTTTTTTATTTTAATAGCTTCTGACACCAATTCAAATGGCACTTTTCGTTTCAGTGAGTGTCATGAGTTTACCTTTGGGATTGAATCCTATTTTCACGAGCCTATTTAGAAAGAACCATAGGGACTTGTGTTTTGATGAGTATAGAATAGAAATTGACAAGGTTAAGAGCAACACATGAAATCCTGGTGTCCACTCAGATGCTTCCCAAAGTCAGAGACACTTCTAGGTGAAAGGAATGACTTGCATTCTGAAGTGTCTCCTGAGATTAACCTTGGAAGGGCTGATTTAGGTCTGAGAGGGCTTGGGGGAGCTCTTTCCATTCTGGGCTTATTTCTGACTGCCTAAGAAGAGAATGTGAGATAATGGAACAATAATAATGATCATAATGCTATAAATAATGCATATTCACTGAATAATTACTCTGTTCTAGGCTATGGAAAAGGGTTATGTAATGCAACCTTCATCATAAGCTCTACGAGATAGGAACCATTATATGCTACAAATGAACAAAGTGAGGTGCAGAATGCTTAAGTACCTTGTCTGAAGTCTTCTCAGCTAGTAAGTTGAGAGTCAAACCTTGGTCTTTCTGACTCCGGGCTCTGCTCTCATCCATTGCTACTCCTTAGGTCTGTAAAGTGCCTGACACATAGTAGGTGCTATCCAGATGCTGGTTTCCTTCTTTTCTGAGTAGTGGTTGGCCTGAATATCAGGCCTGTTATCTCTTGTTGGGTGAGATGGCCACACACCGAGAACACAGCCCGGACACTTGTCAGCCTAGGCTGGAATGGCAGGAATGAGGAGGGCTAAGGTTGCAGAGCTCTCTGGACCCTCTGGGGGATTCAAGATCATTTTATAACCTTCTGAGTCATTCTTTGGTCATTTTGTGGTATTTCTTGCTCACATTCTTAGCAGTGGCTCATGAATTTTGTTTTTAATTAATTACCTAAAAAATGTATAAACACTGGTATTTCTTTACCTTAAAACTTTTTTTGTAACTCTACCAACAACCTTGAACCCTTAGTGTATGCTGTAGGGTATTGTATGCTGTGAGGTATGGTATTTCTGAAACCCTAAAGTATGTTGTGAGGTTAATAGAGAGGTTCTTCCCATCAGTTGGGAGTTGAATGATGGACTCAGTTTGAAATCTGATTATGGACTCAGTTTGAAGTCCCAGAAGTAGAGAAGTTATGGGCTCTTTTCCTCTAAATGGGTGGGTATTTATACAGAGACATGAAATGTCACTACTGTTTCCAGGCTCTGAAGGCCTGAGGGGAAATGAAGAGTTTCCAAATAGAAAAGCCCAAGATGATGGTTTCTTACCATACTGTTTAGATTTTTTTTCTGCTCAGGAGGGAGTTAGGTGGAGAGGTTCATAGAAGTGTCAGAGCCAATCTCTCACTGATGGTGGGGACAGAATGGTGTCTCCTGCAGGTCTCTGGGGGAGTGACAGTTATAGGTGGCAGGAAGCCCCTTTAGACTTTCTAGGGCCTGACCATCAAGACTCCCTTTGTAGACCCAACTAGGATGAAGGGTACTGAGTCTTTATTGAGAGGAAAAATACATTCAGGGAGCACATATAACTTTAATTCTTTTAAAACAACAAAGAGCCTACTAATTATATTTTAAATACAGCATTGGTGCCTACATTTGAACTTCTGTATTAGAATTAAGTTACATCAACATACTTTATAACTGCAAAACCAAAGGCCTCAACTACTTTGGAGTACAGTCTGGCAACCAAAAAAAGAGGAGTCCAAACTCCAGATTCAGACTCCCTAGGTTTGTATCCAGTTTTAGTATTTACTGGTTGTAGACAAGTCAACTTAGTGTCCCAGTTTCCTCATATATAAAGAAGAGCTGAAAATAATATCTTCCTCATAAGGCTGTTGTGAGGGTTGAATGAGTCTTAATAATACATGCAAAGAAATTAGTATGTAAGTGTTAGCTATTATTAGTTTTATTGTTGTTGTTGTTAGTGTTATAAATGACACATGCTGAAGAAGTGGGGGGAACTCCTCAATAAGAAGTTAGCAAAAATTGTTTGCTGAGGTAATTAGTTGATGGATTTCTTTGTGTTCAAGCTTTATGTAAAAACAATTGGAAAGTTCATAATGAGATATTGCTTCACACCAACTAGGAAAGCTAAAAACAAAATGGAAATGAACAAGTGTTGGTAAGGATGTGGAGATGTTGGAACTGTCATATAATTTGCTGGTAGGAAGGTAAAATGGTTCAATTGCTATGGAAAATTGTTAGGCACTTTCTCAAAAGCTAAACATAGAATTACCATATGGTCCACCAATTCCACTCCTAGGGTTATACCCCAAAGAACTAAAAACAGACACTGAAACAAGTACTTGAATGTCCTTAGTAGCATTGTTCACAGTAGCTGAAAGGTGGAAACAATTCTAACATCCACCAGTGGATAAATGAGTAAATAAACATAGAGTGGATTATTATTCAGTCATAAAAAGGAATTAAGTACTGATATATGCTATAATATGAATGAACTTTGGAACTTTAATGTTATAGAAAATGAAAGAAAATAGACATGAAATGTCTACATATTGTATGTATTATATTGTTTCCATTTATATGAAATACCTAAAATAGGTAAAATTTTATATAGAGAAAGCAGATTGGCAGTTGCCAGAAGCTAAAGGGAGGAGGGAGTGGAGGGTAACTACTCAATGGTACAGGATTTTGTTTTGTGATGATAAGAATATTTTGGAGCTGGAGGGAGATGGTGATGCAATATTGTGAATTTATTAAATGGTACCAAATTGTTAACTTTAGAATGATTAATTTTATGCTATATAAATTTTGCCTCAATTATAAAAATCAATGCTAAGTGAGACAAGTTCTTTTTGATTATAGAAAAAATTTTCTGATCCACATTATTTAAAAAATATTGCTAAAACTTCTATATGTCTTTTTTAAATCTATTCCACTATATCTTATTTATTTATTCCATTATATTTTATTGATTTATAATTTTATTTATTCCATGTATATTAACATTTACATGTAACAGAATGCACAGATTTTAGATGTACAGTTCAGTGAGTGTTGACAAATGTATATACATGTGCAACTGTCTGCATCAAGAAATAGAATATTTTCATCACTGTAGAAAGTTTCCTCATGTGCCATTCAAATAATTGATCTGATTTTGATTATCAAAGAATAGCATCACCTGTTCTGGAAATAAAATTTATAAATTAAATTAATACACATACTCTTTTGTTTCTGCTTTCTTTCACAAAGTATAATGTTTTTGAGATTCATTCATATGATTTTGCATTTAAGCATTTTGTAACTTTTTATTGCTAAGTAATATTATATTAACATAGCACAATTTGCTTAACCATTCATTTGCTGATGAATATTTAGATTGTTTCTAATTTTTGGCTCATGAACAAATGATAACTATTAGGAATATTCTTGTGTAGTTCGTTTTGTAGAAATATGCCTTATTTTTTCTTAAATTAAAATTTAGAGGTGCAAGTGCTGGGTTAAAAGGTAATGATATATTAACTTTATAAGAAATGATCTGTTTTCCAAAGTATACCTTGTTGTACTTCCAGCCACAAAATATGTGAGTTTTGGTTTCCTCATAATCTTGCCAACATTTGGTATTATCAGTCTTTTTAATTTTAGCTATTTTAGTAAATGTAAAGTAGTATCCTCCTTATCACTTTAATTTGCGTTTTTCTGATAAATAATGATGCTGAATATCTTGTCCTGTACTTAGTGACCAATCAAATATCTTCTTTTATGTCTTATTTTCAAATGCTTGTGAATATTCTATATAGCTTATGGTTGTTGATTTCTAATTCAGTTCCACTGATGTTAGAGAATAATTCTTTAATATATATTTAAACATTTTAATGAATATGTCATGTGCATTTGAAAGAAAAATGTATGTTCTATAGTTTTGGGTTATAGTGTTCCATAAATGTCAATTTATTCAAGTTGGTCAAGTCTCTACTATCTTCCTTGAATTGTTCTACTTTTATCAATTATTGAAACCTGGGCAATAAAATCTCTATAAATGCAAATTCTTTCCTGTTTCTTCCTTTTGTTTATGCCGATTTTTTATTCAGTTACTTTGATGCTTTATTATCACATGTGTACAAGTTTAGGATTTTTAAAAAATCTTTGGTAGTACTCTTTGTTTAAAACCCTACTATCTTTATCACTATAGCTACACTAACTCTCTTATTTGTACTGCTTGTGTTGGAAAGTAACTATGCTCATCACTATACCACCAATGCCAGTGCAGTAGTGCTTGCATAGTATAGCCTTTTTCATTCTTTTAATTTCATATACTTTTACATCTTTATATTTAATGTTAATCTCTTTCAAATAGCATATAGCTGGGCCTTGTACCTCATTTTATTTTTTAAATGGATAAATAATATTTTTACATATTCATGGGGTACTTACTGATATTTTGATACAAATAGTGTATGGTGATTAGATCAGGGAAACTAGTATATCCATCATCTCAAACAGTTATCATTTCTTTGTGCAGGAAAAATTCAATACTCTCCTTTTAGCTATTTGAAACTATATATTATTGTTAATGATAGCAATTCTACAGTGGTATAGAACACTAGAATTTATTCCCCCATCTAGCTGTAAATTTTGTATCCTTTAACAAATGTCTCCCTACACAGTGCATGTCTATAATCTCAGCTACTTGGGAGGCTAAGGCAGGAGAATTGCTTAAACCCAGGAGTTAGAGATTAGCTTGGGCAACATAGCAAGACTTTATTTCAAGAAAAAAATAATCTCAACACTCTTTGCCTTTTAATTAGAGTCTATTTATATTTGATGCTATTAGATTGAGTTGAAATCTACCTCTTGTTATTGATATGTTCTTTGTTCTTCTTTCCTTGTCTTCTTTTATGTTAACTGAGAATGTTGTATTTTTCTATTACATACCTTTCATTAGTTATACTCCTCTATTAAATTTAAAGTTTTCCCTAATGATTAAAATGTCATACTATCTTGACACAGTATTCCTTGAATTGATATCATAAATAAGTAATTATTATACTCAAAAAATATAATTTCTCTTATGCTCTCATATCCCATTCTTTGTGCTAATGTTGTCATATATTTAATTCTGCATATAGTATAGATCCTACAAAAGACTAAAAAAGACAAGCCACAGAGTGAGTGTAGATATTTGCAATACATGTTATCAACAAAAGACTTGTATAGAACATTTAAAGAACTACAAATCAATAAGAATGACAATATAAAAATATTTGAAAAGATAATTTAACAAAGAAGTTCAGATAGCTAGTAGATATATAAAAAGTGATCAGCCTCATTAGTAACTAGGGAAACTCCAGTTAAAATCACAAGACAGCACTACATATCTAACAGCACAACAGATATGAAAAAACCAAAACCAAAACTTATCACACACAAATGGTGGGTGTGTAATTAGTACAATCATTTTGCAAAAACAGATTGGTATCAGTATCTTTTAAAACTGAGGATATGATGGTCTCTGCAACTTAGCAATTCTATGTCTATTGAAATGTGTACACATATACTCCTAAGCACAAGTCTGAAAAGTATCCCAAATTTCCAGTAACAGAGAAATGGACACATGAATAGTGCATATTTATATAACACAATACTATTCCTTAAAGAAAATGAAAGAACTACAGCTAAATGGAACATCATAGACAAATCATACCAGCTTAATGTTGAGCCAAAGAATCCATTCTCACAAAAGAATACATATTCTATGATACCATCTTTCAATGTTCAAGAATATGCAACACTAAACTATGGTGTTCGGGGATGTATACTTGGGTGATAAGACTATAAAGAAAAGCAAGGAACTGATATCCATAAACATCAGAAAAATATTTTATTTAAGCGAGTAATGGAATTGACCAGCAATGATTTTTTTTTAGTCTATGACTTGTATGCTTTATAATAATTTGTTAAGCTGCAAAGTTTTGTTTTATGCACTTTGCTTTATGAGTGTTATATTTCACAATATTAAAGTAAAACAAAACTCTTGGTTACATTGTTCTCCAAAGACAGTGAAACTTTCTCTGTTATGGAGTGAACTTCTTACTTCATAAACTTATTATTCGATAAATATATATAGACTTCTTACCAGTTTATCTTAAAGAGATATATTCTGAAACCCAGGAAATAGACCTTTCCTCAGACATAGTATTCATCTGAAGAATTCTTTGGGGCTTAGCAATGTGCTAAATGTTTTGTTGTCCGGATGAATGAATTAATGAATGGAAAAGTGATCAGTATAAGAATACAGAATGAAGAGAAAAAGAGAGTAGAATGCATGATGAGTTGCTAATATTTTGATGCTTTCAATTGGAATAATCGGAATTCCATGCTGTCGACTTCAATTTTGCCTACTCTTTGTTTACAAAAGTAGTTATAAAAATTCTGAAAGGTTGATTGGGATCTTAAAAGTCATTCTGTTCTACCAATCACCAAAGGAAAACTCAAGCCAGAGTCTGTGCACATTACATATGGGTGCTGGCTCTGAGGCAGTCCATTCCCTCTTTGGACAGCTTTAGGTGTTTCTATCTTCTGTTTAGTATTGAGCTACATTCTATTTTAGTTTCCAACCAAAAATGGTATTGAAGCTATAAGAAAGAAGCACCCTTATGATGGAAATATTTCTGGGAAAAAGGAAAATACTTTTCTTTTACCATTATTTTTTACAAGCCCTGTCAGCCTACAAACCTGGATAGCAGACTCAGCACTGTGTGGGTAGCAGAATGACAGATACTCAAGAGAGCGGAATGACTAAATACTTAACTTTAGTGGAAACACAGACTATCACAATGATGTGTACCTCCCCATTCTAATCATCCTAATATTTTAGTAAATGCTGTATGATTTAGCAGAGTGCTTGCCTGAAAGGCAGGGTAGATTTTGTATTTGTGTGGGAGGAGTTGGGAAGGGAGATTTTAGAGTGAATCAGAGGAGGTGACTTTGAGACAGATCAGATTTTGTATTTAAACACAGACATATCTACATATAAAGAGGTGTCAAGAAGCCAAACACATTATTCAAGATTGTCAAGCGGAAGTCCTCTCCACAGAGAAATGCAGTCAGGGTACAGAAAGTCCTGTCTTACTGCTTAGCTAATCTGAGTTCAAGACAGCAAAAGAAGAGTCATCATTGACCTCACAAATCTCCAAGATACACTAAACACTCTCCCAATGCAGTGTGCCATCTAAAATCACCACACAATGAATAGTCACCTAAATTAATGAGTGTTTTTGTGATCACTGCTCATTGACCTGTTAGTGAGGAAGAAACAGTTGTCAGTTACTCTTTTTTAAACTCTAAATTAAGTGAAATTGGATTAAATTCCAAAAAGCAAACTTTCACGAAGTATTGAAAAGATTTTTGCTACCAACCCTGTAAACTGTAGCTAGTTAACTTAGACTCTGAATTCTCCCTTTAAAAATATATGTATGTATGTACTTACACATATATATGCACAATAATTTTAAAACTCTGCACATAGACATTTACTTATTGAATAGTAGTTCTACAGCTCTTTTTTCTACATGTTGTCTTTCTTTTCAGTAAGATAAACCCATAGTAAACTCTAAGCCCTGACATTAATAAAGAGAAAGTTTTATTGTCAGAAAAATCAGTCACTTGAAATATGTTCTGTTAATATATTTCTGTTAAAATGATAGCCAGGAATTTTCACATTATTGTTACATTGAAATTATCCAAAGAGGTTGACTCTTTTTTCAGAGAAATTTTTTATTCCCTCTCTTTAGAGGATTGTCAACTATAGAAGTTCATATCTTAAATCTTTTGTCTAGCCTACAAAAAGACAAATACTGGACGATCTCACTTGTGTGAAGTATAGAGTAGAATGGTGGTTGCCAAAGGCTGGGGGTGGGGAATGGGGAGAGGGAGGATGTTTGTCAAAGGGTCCAAAATTTCAGTTAGAAAGGAGGAATAAATTTTTGAGATCTGTTGCACAGCAAGGTGACTATGGTGAATCATAATGTACTGTATATTTCAAAGTGGTTAAAAGAATAGATCTAAAATGTCACCTCAGAAAAGTAGGTGAGATGATAAATATCTTAATTAGCTTGATTTACTCTTTCTACACTGTATACATGCATCAAAATGTCACATTGCAAACTGTAAATAAATACAATTATTATTAGTCAATTAAAAAAAATTACCAGTTACCGCTCGGTAGATGAGGATATTGACTAGGAGGGCACATAAGGATTCTTGTATGTTGAGGCAAATATGCTGTATCTTTTTTTCTTTTTTTGAGACAGGGTCTCACTCTGTCTCCCAGGCTGGAGGGTAGTGATACGATCACAGCTCACTGCAGCCTTGATCTCTTAGGCTCAGGTAATCCTTCCGCTTCAGCCTCCCAAGTAGCTGGAACTACAGGCACGTGTCATTATGTCTGACTAATTTTTTGATTTTTTCTGTAGAGACGAGATTTCGCTATGTTGTCCAGGCTGATCTCAAACTCCTGGTATCAAACAATCCTCCCAAAATGCTGGGATTACAGGCATGAGCCACTGTGCCAGGCCATATGTGCTGTATCTTGATCTAAGTGATTACTGGGATATATGCATCCATTAAAATTCATCAATCCATACACTTAAGATTTGAGCCTGCTACTACATGTGTGTTATACATCCATTAAAAATAAACTGGTAGATAAAAACTAAAAAAAAAGTTCTACCTAGCCTAGAGCCAAAAGCAATTCCAAGGTTTTTTATTTTCCTTTTCAGTGTCTTTGGTGTGCTCATTTATGTAAGTTCCCAAACATTTATCAACTGAATCATTTTTTAGCCTGTGTAAAAGAAAAGACTTAATTGTCAAAGATGAAAAGTGCATAGATACATTATGGGTTTACTTAGGATGGAAATTTCATCACCTCTGGGACTAGGTCTCATTTGACACATTGTTAGGCTAATATGACAATGACTGACCCAGTATTAAAATGTCTGTGTGCTGGTGGCAACTTTGAGGGAAAATTAGCACATAGGATCTCACTGGTGAGGAAGAGGGTCATAGTGTCATTTTTGCAACACAACTTTAAAGCAACAAAAAACCCATTTGAGGTTAGGTGAGAGGATCAGTCAGCACACTTAAGCTTTTGCCTGTCAAAGGTGAGGGGCATTGGAAGATCAATTTGAGTCACCAAATTACCTCATTTTATCTGAATATTAGCCTGCAGACAGGGTATGGCATTAATCAATAGGTGGGGGCATGAAGCATGTTGAAGCTGGAGAAATCTGTTTTGCAGAAGAACAAGGCTAGGTAATTAAAATGTTTGACTACTTGCCCTTAACATAATTTTTAAAAAATCTATATAGTGGCTAAACATTTTTCATGAAACAATTTGTCAAATTTGCCTAAATATGAAGACATTTAAATAAAAATTATTATCTTTTTTATCTGCTTTAGTATGTAATTATCATTTTTAAAGGTCTGTCATTAAATCCTAAATGTTTTAAATTCGAAATAAAGATAAATTTTATTTTATTTTATTTTTGTTTGGGGTCTCACTCTGTCACCCAGGCTGGTGAGCAGTGGCACAATCACAGCTCACTGTAGTCTCGACCTCCTGGACTCAGGAGATCCTTCTGCCTCAGCCTGCCGAGTAGCTGGGACTACACGTGTGTATCACCACAACAGGCTAATTTTTTAAAAAAAATTTTGTTGAGATGAAGTCTCACTATGTTGCCCAGGCTGGTCTCGAACTCCTGAGCTCAAGTAATCCTCCTGCTTTGCCCTTCCAGCGTGCTGGGATTATAGGCACGAGCCATCACGCCCAGCCAGAAATTTTAATTTTTAGATGATTACTTTTTTATGTATGCATACAAGCATTTTAAACAAATTGTAAATATTTAAAATTTCCTCATCGTAAAAGACTAAGATGTATTATATGTATGACTATAGCAATTTGAATAGTATGGGTTTTTGACAAATTTTTTTTTTTTTTAGAAAGCAGGATTTTTTGAGAGGACAGAAAATCTCCCACAGTGGCAGGGGACCTGAAAGGGTTACCCTGACAAAATTATTATTAGTTTTGAAGAGGACAGCATGTTTTGGATTATTGGATTTCTATATGTAGTAGTCAGTAAAATAGAAATATTTTTGTCCCCCCAAATTAAAAAAAAAATCAGACAACTGTTGTATCTTATTTTTTTTTTAGGTAAAAGTGACATCTTGCTAGTTTAACTAGTTCAGTTTTTAAACACGAACATATTCATTATATAACATGCTAATTGTCTTTGTCATTCTGTCATAATTTAGCCACGCCCATACTATGGCCCACAGATCTTTTTCTTTTTACCCTTAACTTCAGGCATATATACTGTGTGTGTATGTTTGTGTGTGTGTGTGTGTGTGTGTGTGTGTGTGTGTGTGTTGTGTGTGTGTTGTGTGTGTGTGAGAGAGAGAGAGAGAGGAGAGAAGGAGGGGGAGAGAGAGAGAGAGAGAGTGAGCAAGCATGAGCGTGAGCATGGACGAATGCTATGGTTTCAACGTATGCCCCCTCCAAAACTCATATTGAAATGTAATTGCCATTGCAACAGTATTAAGAGGTGGGACTTTTAAGAGGTGATTAGGCCATGAGTCAT
>CAUYQG010128074.1:0-12189 GCA_963574415.1 Tarsius wallacei
AGACTGGAGTGCAGTGGCCGCTCCTGGCCACCGCAGCCTCGACCTGCTGGGCTCCGGCGATCCTTCCACCTCAGCCTTCCAAGTAGCTGGAACTACAGGCGCGCGCTACCACACCCGGCTAATTTTTTTTGATTTATTGTAGAGATGAGGTCCCACCAAGTTGCCCAGGCGGGTCTCGAACCGACGGGCTCAGGCAATCCACTCACCTCAGCCTCCCAAGGTGCGGGATTACAGGCTGAGCCACCGAGCCCGGCCAGAGAGCTTTTTTAGACTCAAACTTTTCCTTTGCTAACACATATTATACTTAACGTGCATACAGAGATCTGCCAACAATGATACAATACAGGTTATAAGTTACATTGGGTTGTAAACACATGCTAGTTTAAATAAAGTTCAAAATACAACCTATACAACCCTCTATCTTTCAAATTCTAGAAACTGCTTGTACAGTTGACCTCATATGTGATGTCAGTATAATATGTGAGGTCAGTCTATCTGAGAAAAGAAATCAGATAAACTTCTTTAAACTAAGTTTTCATGGACAGTCAGATTTCAGAGGAATTTTGAATTAAAAAAAGAAGAAACATGGAAATTACATAGAATCTGATCCGTTTAGTGTATTTAAATCTTATATCTTTATATTTATTTACATTCCCCTATTTGAAAACAATTTTTTGTTTTGAGGCTGAGTCTCACTCTGTGGCCCAGGCTGGAGTGCAGTGGCACACTCATGGCCACCGCAGTCTCGACCTGCTGGGCTCAGGCGATCCTTCCACCTCAGCCTCCCAAGTAGCTTGAACGACAGGCTTGCACCACCACGCCCAGCTAATGTCTTGATTTATTGTAGAGATGAGGTCTCGCCAAGTTGCCCAGGCTGCTCTTGGACCCTGGGCTCAGGCAATCCTCTCGCCTCTGCCTCCCAAAGTGCTGGGATTACAGGCTTGAACCACCATGCCCAGCTTGGAAACAATTTTAAACTTCCTTTCCTGCTCTGCACCATTCCTGATCATCTTACCAGATGACTTTTTTAAAGAGAAAATAAGTTCACACCTCTGGCCTGTCAGATCATCCAGAAGTGCTTACCCAGGTCACCTAAGGATATGGTCACATCTACTTGGCTATAGTCTTAAAACAAAAGGAAATTAAACTTCCAAGTACTCGGGTATATTAACTATACTTCTAAATAGTAGAGTATCCCTTTTCTCTCTCATTCCCCAGAGCTAGGCAATAATTACAAGTTCAAATATAAACAACCTAGTACATATTTTAACAATAAACCTACCAGCAACCCAAGGCCAGGAAGACATGTGGTGATGGAGGCCAAGCAATGAATATAATATGGTAGGCCAAAGTAGGATTCTGCTATCCTCATAGAATCTATTTTTCTTCTCCCTTACCATCATTCATACTTTCCTCCAACAAATACTTATTGAGCACCTATTACATATCAGCCAACAAACTGACCTGCTCGAAGTTCAGATCTACTCCACAGATCTGAACTTCGGCCTGTCTCTATTCCTCCAACGTTTTCCTTCACCCTGTAGCCTTCCTTCCTAGTACCTGTTCTCCAGCACTCACACTGCCCTTCACACTATTATCCAGCCTTTCTCAGCAGGTAGCATAATCACAATTTTCTAAGTTCTTTTTCAAGCATATGACTTAACATGGGGAGATTCACAGGGGCATGAGAAAATGCATCTTCTATAGGTCCTCTCAAACAATTTCTCCTTAATCTTATAAAGAAAATCCATTTAAGGGCTAGGCACAGTGGCTCATGTCTGTAATCCCAGCACTTGGGAGGCTGAGGCTAAGGTTGGAAGATCGCTTGAGCTCAGGAGTTCAAGACCAGCCAAGACGACACAGCAAGACCTCATCTCTACCCCCTCCCTAACAACAACAACAACAAAAATGAGCAGGGAGTGGTGGTAGGTGACTGTAGTCCCAGCTACTTGGGAGGCTGAGGTGGAAGGATTGCTGCAGTAGCTGTGATTGTGCCACTGTACTCCAGCCTGGGCAGCTGAGTGAGAAGCTGGCTCAAAAAAACAAAAAAAAAAAGAAAATCCATTTAAGCATCATATTAGTTACAACTACTGATTGTCTAGAAGACACCAAAGGGGCTAGGCATTCTCTCTCCCCAGTTATAAGTTGATTTATTTGGACTAGAGTTTGCTATGTTTATTGGCAATCTGATCAAATATTAACCACATTTAACAGACACACGTATGATTCTATATGCAGAAATGATATTTTGGAAGCACAATGACAGTTTTTACTCGGCCAGTGCCTGCTAGATACAACCATCTACTACAGCCATATAATGAAGGAGTGGAAATAAGCTCTGTTGCACCTATACTTAATTTTCTTTTTTTTAATGAATTAAGAAAGGTAGATTTATTTATTTATGTATCTTTTAGATTAGAAAATGTAGTTTATTTGTGGGTAAATTAGAGAGAGAGAGAAATCCCTCCCCAAGGGGGGGGGGGGGGTAAAGCCAGGAAGCATGGCGACAGCCATAGCTCAAAGAGCACATGGCCACACAAGAGTCTAGCAAGGCAATGGCCCGAAAGGTAGATTTATTAAAGGAAAGATATTTTGTAAAGGGCACAACGGGCAGGACAACAGCAAGAGTGTCTGCTGTCTGTTGATAAACTTAATTTTCAAGTAAAATGTCTACTCTTCCCGATGAGTACTACACCGAAAGCAAAAGGGTTTCTACTTACTACCTGCACAGGTAAGTGCCAATTTCTTTCTTTCCTTTCCTTTTTTGAGCCAGTCTCCACCACAGCCTCCACCTGCTGGGCTCCGGCGATCCTTCCGCTTCAGCCTTCCAAGTAGCCGGAACTACAGGCGCGCGCTACCACGCCCGGCTCATTATTTATTCATTTATTTATTTTTGGGCTTATTGTAGAGACGAGGTCTCGAACCTGCGGGCTCGGGAAATCCACTCGCCTCGGCCTCCCACAGTGCTGGGACTACAGGCTGAGCCACCGCATCCAGCCTGTCTAATTTTTTTTTTTTTTTGAGTTGGAGTCTCACTGTCGCCCAGACTGGAGTGCAGTGGCCGCCCCTGGCCACCACAGCCTCGACCTGCTGGGCTCCGGTGATCCTTCCGCCTCAGCCTTCCGAGTAGCCGGAACTACAGGCGCGCACTACCACGCCCGGCTAATTTTTTGATTTATTGTAGAGATGAGGTTTCGAATGCCCAGGCGGGTCTCGAACCCACGGGCTCAGGCAATCCACTCACCTCAGCCTCCCAAAGCGCGGGATTACAGGCTGAGCCACCGAGCCTGGCTCTGTCTAATGTTTTTAAGAAATGAGCCGGGCGTGGTTGCGCGCGCCTGTAGTTCCGGCTACTTGGAAGGCCGAGGCGGAGGGATCACCGGAGCCCAGCAGGTCGATGCTGGGGTGGCCGTGAGTGTGCCACTGCACTCCAGCCTGGGCGACAAAGTGAGACTCCGGCTCAAGAAAAAAAAAAATTACACAGTAAATTTTCATCTTTGCCTGCTCCTCTTCCTCTTTTTTCTCTTTCAATATAGACATTTTTGGGTTCTGTCCTCGATGCTCTTTTCTTTAAGATCTATGAATACACTCCCTCTTTCTATGGTTTCATTCCCTCCACAGAGATGACTACAAAAATGTGTAATGCTGGCCGGGCTCGGTGGCTCAGCCTATAATCCCGGCACTTTGGGAGGCCGAGGTGAGTGGATTGCCTGAGCTCGAGGGTTCGAGACCCGCCTGGGCAACTTGGCGAGACCTCATCTCCACAATAAATCAAAAATTAGCCGGGCGTGGTAGCACGCGCCTGTAGTTCCGGCCACTTGGAAGGCTGAGGCGGAAAGATCGCAGGAGCCCAGCAGGGCGAGGCTGCGGTGGCCGGGAGTGCCACTGCACTCCGGTCTGGGCGACAGAGTGAGACGCCAACTCAAAAAAAAAAAAAAAGTGTAATGCTAGCCCTGGCTTTCCTGCTCTGCTCTGCTCTACACTCTTATTTATAGCTGCCTGTTGGACATCTCTATCTATCCCATAAGCCCAATCAACTTCTGCAGTTATAGAACTTCTTGTCCACCTTTCCAAACTCACTCATCCACCTGTGATCCCCATCCTTATTCAAAAGGTATCAACATCGAGAACAGATTGTGATTTTCTTCTTGCCTCATGTGCACCATCCAAATGCCCACATTGTTTCCAATTTTTTTCTAACACATAATTTTCCTAGTTTAAATAACAAAATAAATGTGAAATACAACTTCTGATGACCTTCTGATGTCTAGAGCTACACTATCCAAAATGGTAGCCTTATCCATACATGGCTATTTAAATTTATTAAAAGTAAATATAATTTAAAATTCAATTTCTCAGTCACTAGCCACATGTCAAGGGCCCCTTGGAGCTACATGTAGCTAACTGCTGCTGTATTAGACAGGCAGACAGCACTATTGAACATCTCTGATCTAGAAAATAATAACAAACTACTTAAGTTAGTAGTCCAAATTTTCCTCAATCTTAACCCCATGTACCTTTCTAACCTTATCTTCTACCAAAATCTAACTTACTAACAACTGAGTTAGTGAGACCCACAAAAGTCAAAGGCTTCAAGGATGAGGAAGGCTTAGACACGTAACATGGAGAGGGATCTAGAAGGTAAGAAACCACAGATGCTAGATAGAAGAAGTAGTTCACTAAAGCCCTTACAAGTCAGAAATGGACAAATCTGTATATTTAGTAATACTTGTAGCCCCAGAGAAGGAATGGTACAGTGGAGAAAGCATTAGCATTCATCCAAATTCAAGTATTTGTTTAGTTATAAGGGACAGAAAGTGAACTCAAACTAGTTTGACTTGAAAGGAATTAATTGGCTCATCTGGCTCACAGAATTCTGAAGGGTTAGATAACTAAACTCAGAGGATCAGGGATGCAAGGGCCTTGGGCACTCTGAGGCCGCCTTGACTATGTCTGTCTGTCTCTGTCTCCATCTGCCTTTGCCTATATTTTTCTCTCATATTGGCATTGTTCTCTCCCACTATAGATCTCCCACCAAAGATCCCCACTATATGATGGGAAACATAGCCACTGATGTGTTACTAGTTTTATATCTTACAGATTCTATTAGCCCTAAAATATCAGGAAGACATTCATTGGCTAATTTTGAATCAGGTACTCATGCTGGCCAATGAAATGTCAAAGTGATGAGGTGTTGAGGCAATCAAATGTGATCAGAAGGACATAATAATGTGAAATGTAGTATCTAGATAAATGAGGAGATTTGGTAGAGAAGCTTCCAGGTATCCCCCCAACAGGCACTTAAATCACTAGTAGTGCATGCAATTCTGAATAAGCCATTTAAATATGAGATTAAGTAAGTTGCCACTAATATAGTAGGAGGTAAAGTTAAGATTTGCTCTAGTTTTCTAACTCCAACAATTAGTATATTCTTTTCCTTAGACCATTCCTTAATCATCAAGGGGTAGGAGGGGCGTCACCTGTCCACCTCTTAAAAGCCATGCTGTCCACTCTGAAAGAGAGTCTTTTGTAAGCAGCAAGGGCTTTAGCTTTCAAACTTACTTCCCTTTTCAGAAACTTCAATATTTCCCTCTCCGCTCAGTTTATCTTAACAGTTAAAATGCAGAGATATTTCCTTTTTAACTGCTGCCAAACTCAAAACATCCTACTTTCCATTTCCCTTTAACCACCATATTTTTTTAAGAGGGGTATCTTCTGTATCCACTATCTCAGCTTTCTCACCACTTATTATTAGTTAATTAATCATTAATTCTTCATGTACCAAGTACTTCCAACATGATAATCACTGTGTTAGGCACTAGAGATACAAAAATAAAGAATAGTTCTTAGTCTCAAAAAAAAAAAAAAAAGCAACCCAATTTGGTTTCTAAGTACTCCAAACACAAACAAATAAATCTGCATTGTCTAAAGTAGACAATGAGCTCTGCCTTGATAAGTCTAACAACATATGCTTATGTTCCATAACCTTCCTATATTTGACCTTGCTGATCTTACAAATACTACCTTATTAATAACATTAAAACTATTTTCTCTAGCCGGTCATGGTGGCACACGCCTGTAGTTCCAGCTACTTGGAAGGCTGGGATGGAAGGACAGCCTGAGCCCATCAGGTCGAGGCTGCAGTGGCTGTGAGTGTGCCACTGCACTCCAGCCTGGGCAACAGAGTGAGATTCAAACCCCAAAACAAACAAAACTATCCTCTCCTCAGACTGTAATCCCAGCACTTTGGGAGGCCGAGGCAAGTGGATTGCCTGAGCCTGCAGGTTTGAGACCAGCCCAGGCAACTTGGCGAGACCTTGTCTCTACAATAAAAAAAAAATTAGTCGGATGTGGCAGCGTGTGCCTGTAGTTCCAGCTACTTGGAAGGCTGAGGTGGAAGGATCGCCAGAACCCAGCAGGGTGAAGCTGGGGTGGCTGGGAGTATGCCACTGCCCTCCAGCCTGGGGGATGGAATGAGACTCTGACTCAAAACAAACAAACAAACAAACAAACAAACAAACAAAAAAACTATCTTCTCTTGGCTTTTGTAAAGACCATTCCTTCTCTGTTTCTACTCCAGCTCATGAAATGGTTCATTCATTCATTTATTTATTGAGTTGGAGTCTCACCTGTCGCCCAGGTTGGAGTGCAGTGGCACACTCTGGCCACCCCAGCGTCAACCTGCTGGGCTCAGGTGATCCTTCCATCTCAGCCTTCCAAGTAGCTGGAACTACAGGCACATGCTACCATGCCCAGCTACAATTTTTTATTTTATTTATTGTAGAGATGAGGCCTCACCAAGTTGCTCAGGCTGGTCTCGAACCCGTGGACTCAGGCAATCCTCTCACCTCTGTCTCCCAAAGTGGTGGGTTATAAGTGTGAGCCACCGCACCCAGCCAGTTCCTTTATTTTTGTTCTCATTACTTGTATTCTAAATTGCTCAACCACAGCCATCTCTTCTTGCTCTATTTTTGCATTAGAAGGTGACCAATTGCATAATTGATTACCCAAATTGGGTTACCATTAAGATTAAAAGGGAGCACACTATTAATAATTATGCCGGCCACAAATGAAGCTGTTTGGGAAACCCAGAACATATGGATTCTGCTTAAAACCCTTCAATAGTGCCTGTCTCCAAATTTTTCTTTAAGCATGGCATACAAAAAGTTCTTTAGAACTAATTTTCTTTATGTATTAAACTTCTGCTTTTTGGTGGCTGACTCAAGGTCTATCTTCACTCAGTTCTCAGAATACACTCAGGCCAATAATACATCTAATGGAGAGTCTCATATCACTGTCTTCCCCATTCAACAGCAAGCTCACTACTTCTCCATGACCAACAGTGCCCACAAACCACTCAGAAGCCTCATTACTCAGATGAGGAAATGGAGGCTTACCAATAGCAAATAACTTGCATCAATGCCACAAAATGGTATAACTGAGGTTCTAATGCAGTTCTTAACTTCTCAATGTCCACATACTTAATGACTATGAAAACTAAGTGCAGATGTTAATTAAATAAGCAGATTTTATCAAAAGGTTTACTGAAACCTAATATTGTTATCCATGGCATATACTAGTACACTAGTGTCAAATAAACTATTCCAGATATGGGGAAAAAAAAAAAAAAAATCAAGAAGATCACTTCAATCCCCTACCTAAAAATCTCTGCTGGCTCCCTCACCAAATAGCTCATACACAGTTCATAAGAATCCTAGCTGATCCTTCTTTTCTAGGCTTAACTCCTACAACTCCAGATGCATGAATTATTTATCATTCCCTGAACAGTTCATGTCTTTACTATTAATGTTTCAATTTTCTTCACCTGGGTGAACAAGCACTCATCCTCCAAAACTCACAGAAAATGTCACCTCCTCGGTTAAGATAGTCTGAGTGTGAATGTGGTGGCTCACACCTGAAATCTCAGCACTGAGAGGCTAAGGCGAGAGGATAGCTTGAGCCCAGGAGTTAGAGACAAGCCTAGGCAATACAGCAAGACCCTGTCTCTACAAAAAAAATAAAATAAAATAAAAATCCACCTGGTATGGTGGTACACCTGTAGTCCCAGCTACTCAAGAGGCTGAGGCAGAAGGATTGCCTGAGCCCAGGAAGTCAAGTCTGCAGAGAGTGTGATGCCACTGCGCACACACAAAATTCCCAATTTCCTGAGGTAGAGATGGTCCTATTTTGAGTCCCCACAGCACTGTTAATGTGCATCTGTTGCAACATGTATCACAGACCTTCGTAATTTACATGTCTGTCACTTCCAATAGTCTGTGAGTTCCTCCACAGCAGGCTTTTTGGCTCTCCAGCCCTCCCACTCCATCTCAGTACCCTCCCAGTCTAGAAGACCACATAGTAGACAGTATGTATTCAGTCGATATCTATTAAACAAATAAATGACAAGGGCCCTTCACCTGATCAAATACCTTCAGTTGCTTCCCATCTGTTAAAAGAACTCACTCCACGGACTACAGAGATATTCCAATCACCTTGACCTTCTTTCTAGGCTCTTAATGATTAGACCCAGATGAAACTGTATAACTAGAAACTTTCCATTAATAATTACCAGCAGTTAGTTTCCTTCTCCATTAGCAACCTACAATTCGCTGGAATGTTTCCCCAAACATGCTAAAAATGCTGTCCTGTCTTAAAAACTCGCACAGCAGTCATGCCAAAAATGTCTTCCCCCCATTCTTTACCTCTTCAAATTCTACCTACTCCTCAGTGTCTAATAGGAATGTTCCAACTCTACTGTAAGAGTTTCTATCAACTCTTGAATTGAACCTACGCTTCTTCCTCTAAATTCCTACATAAAATACTTTATTTACCTTTTTTTTTTTTGAGTTGGAGTCTCACTCTGTCGCCCAGGCTGAAGTGCAGAGGCACGCTCATGACCACCGCAGCAACGACCTGGTGGACTCAAGTGATCCTTCTGCCTCAGCCTTCCAAGTAGCTGGAACTACAGGCATGTGCCACCATGCCTGGCTAATTTTTTTTTTTTTTTTTATTGTAGAGATGAGGTCTCACCAAGTTGCTCAGGCTGGTCTCGAACCTGTAGGCTCAGGCAATTCTCTCACCTCGGTGGCCTCCCAAAGTGCTGGGATTATAGGCATGAACTACCTCACCCAGCCTAAAATACTTTCAATATCAAAACTAATATAGCTAAAATAAATTAACTACTATAAGAATAACTTTAAATCATATAAATTATGATAACTTAAAAAATTGATTTGCTTTTTTTTGTGTGACAGGGTCTTACTATGTTGCCCAGGCTTGGAGTACTTACTGTGTTATGATCATGGCTTACCACAGCCTCAAACTCCTGGGCTCAAGCAATTTTCCCATCTCAGCCTCCCAAAGTGCTGGAATTACAGGCATGAGCCACTGTGCCCAGCTTCTGTAACTTTTAAATATGGTTACATGATATATTCTCAATAAGCTGCTGTCAAAACTGCAAATTTTAGTTTGTTTATTAAATCTACACTGACTGTTTACAACCTGCCAGTGATTAGGAGAGGACCTAAAAATACACTTATGACGATATCATCCCTATCCTCAGGAAGTTACAGTCTAACGGAGGAAACATTGTTAACAAGTAAATAAATACAAAAACATCAATTGTGTTACCTGAAAAAAAAAAACAAACCAGTGGGCATTAGAGACCTGGTAAGGGGTAGGTATTACATGGTATACTCTTTAGACAAGGTGGTCGAAAAAGACCTCTATGAGGGGTCTTGCAATTTAAGCTGCAGCCTGGAAGGTGAAATGGTCTCAGCCATGGTTGAAGAAGGGAGATTATCAGACAGAAGAACAGAACTGGGCAAAGGCTTACATAACACCCCAAACTCAAAGTAAGCAAATACACGGAAACTGAGGAAGATAAATAAAATACACATAAGGGAATGGTGTTTGAAAAAAAGAAGTATTACTAATTGTATTTATTTACACAAAACAGTAGGAAGAATCTATTTCTTGTTTTCTGATCTGGGACTACAGCAAAGAACATTGGGAAATAATCAGAATCACAGACGCCAATCTGAGCAGAAGACTGAGAAGAAACAAGAGGACTATCAGGCATCAATAAATACTTTTTTGGGGGGGGAGGGTTCGTAGTCTCTGTCATCCAGGCTGGAGTGCAGTGGCACGCTCACGGCCACCGCAGCCTTGACCTACTGGGCTCAGGTGAACCTTTTGTCTTAGCCTTCCAAGTAGCTGGAACTACAGGCATGTGCCACCATGCCTGGCTAATTTTTTAATTTATTGTAGAGACAAGGTCTTGTCATGTTGTTCAGGCTGGTCTCGAACCCCTGAGCTCAGACTGTCCTCTTGCTTCTGCCTCCCAAAGTGCTGGGATTACAGGCTTGAGCCACTATGCCCAGCAATAAATACTTTTTAAACACCATTATGTCGGGCATGGTGGCTCATACCTGTAATCCCAGCACTTTGGGAGGCAGAGGCAAGAGGATGGCCTGAGCCCAGGTGTTCAAGACTAGCCTGGGCAACATGGCAAGACCTCATCTCTACAATATATCAAAAAAATTAGCTGAGCGTGGTGGTGCATGCCTGTAGCTCCAGCTACTTGAAAGGCTGAGGAGGAAGAATCACCTGAGCCCAGGAAGTCAAGGCTGCAGTGGGCGGCTGGGAGCAGGCCACTGCATTCCTACTTGGGCAACAGAGTGAGACTCCTACATAAAAAATAAAATAAAATGAAATAAAAAAAAAATATACACCATCATGAATGCATAACACTCTAGTGTACAGTTGTATCATATTTTATTTCTTTATAAATGGATATTTACAGTCTCCATATTTTAGTTATAAATAATCATGTAATAAACACATCTACACTCAAATCTCTGATTCTTTCTTCTCTCTCTCTCTCTCTCTATTTCATTTTGGAGTCAGCGTCTCACTCTGGTACTCAAGTGGGAGTGCGCTGACACGATCATCAGTGGCAGCTTAAGCAGCCTTAGCCTCCTGGGCTTGAGCGATCCTCCCACCTCAGACACCCAAGAAATTGGGAATACAGGCATGCACCACCATGCTCAGCTAATATTTGTATTTTTTGTAGAGGCAAGGTCTTACTATGTTGCCCAGGTTGGTCTCGAACTCCTGAGCTCAAGTGATCCTCCCATACCAACCTACCAAAGTGCTGGGATTACAGGTATGAGGCACCATGCCCATCCTGATTCTTTTCTAATGACAAATCCCCAGAAGGGTTTTGACTGAATGAAATAACATAAACTATTTTAAGGGGCTTGATAAATACTACCAAGTTGCTTCCCAGTGTGCCTGTGCTGATTTACATGCCCAGCAGAAGTAGATGTGAAGAATAAGGAGAAGTACTATAGATAAGACAATAAGAATAAATAGAAATAGAATAAGATATAGTAGATATAGGCTGGGAGCGGTGGCTCAAACCTGTAATCCCAGCACTTTGGAAGGCAGAGGCGAGAGGATTGCCTGAGTCCAGGGGTTCGAGACCGGCCTGGGCAACTTGACAAGACCTCGTCTCTACAATAAATCAAAAAATTAGCAGGGCGTGGTGGTGCATGCCTGAAGTTCTAGCTACCTGGAATACTGAGGCGGAAGGATTGACTAAGCCCAGCAAGCCGAGGCTGCAGTGGCCATGAGCATGCTACTGCACTCCAGCCTGGGCAACAGTGAGACTCCGACTCCAACAAAACAAAACAAAACAAAGAAGTAGATATAAAATGAAGATACCAATTTCTCATACCTTTGTCAACAAAGGTCATAATTTTAAGAAAATCTTTGACAATTTGATAGAGAAAAAAGATTTTGTTTTTAAATAGCTTTTTACATGATACCTAAATAATTACAATTAATATTTTGTGTACATATATCAAGTCCTTTTTTATGCTACATATTTCTGTTTTTTTTTTTTTTTTTAAAGGAAGCCGGGCTCAGTGGCTCAGCCTGTAATCCCGCGCCTTTGGGAGGCTGAGGTGAGTGGATTGCCTGAGCCCGTGGGTTCAAGACCCACCTGGGCAACTTGGCGAGACCTCATCTCTACAATAAATAAAAAAAATCAGCCGGGCGTGGTAGCATGCACCTGTATGAGTTCAAAAGAGACTTCTAGTGCTTCCTCAGAGAGACACATATCTTTGGTGAATGTTGGGAGATAAACACCATGTAAGCAGCCATCACCATCCACACACATCTATC
>CAUYQG010128076.1:0-12830 GCA_963574415.1 Tarsius wallacei
TTTTGTTCCAGCTATTGTATGGCTGAGGGGTACGGATCGCCAGAGCCAAGCTGGTCGAGGCTGCGGTGGCCTGGAACGGCCACTGCACTCCTGTCTGGGCTACAGAGTGAGACTCAAACTAAAAAAAAAAAAAAAAAAAAAAGTTTTTCCTAAACACAGACACACAGAAGGCAGCTTTGTGACGACAGAGGCAGAGATGAGTTATGCTGCCACAAGTCAAGGAATATCAAGTACTCTATTATTGGCAATCAAAGAAAACTAGAAGCAAGGAAGGAGACCTTCCTAGAGACTGTGGAGGGAGCATGGCCCTAAATACACCTTGATTCGGACTTCTGGCCTCTAAAACTGTGAAAGCATAAATTTCTGTTGTTTGAAGCAAAAAAAAAAAAAGTTTGTCTTTTTTTTTTTAAAAAAAAGTCCTTACTATTGAAAAAAAAATACATTTCAATGTACTTTATCTCTTTTGGGGGAACTGTGTAGCTACTGCATAAAAAGTTCTTAATCACAGATACAAGTACTGTAATTTCTGTGGGTATGTGTATGTGTCTTCAAAAAGAAAGAAGACCTATAACATTTATTTCTCAGTTTGAAAAGCTTTTAAGTCACTGGATTATTACACTTTGGACCTAGATGACATAGAGCTTGAAGGGAAAAGGCAATTTTTGACACTGTCCTGTGAGGCGCAGATCTAGAGTCCTAAAACTGCACATTTACAAATTACCTAATATATATTAGGTCTTTTATAAACATTAACTCATTAAATTATCTTTGGAGTATATGCAATTGCTCCTATTTCCAAATTAGGAGACTAAGACTCAAAAGTAGAGTTACACAATATGCCCAAACCACTAGCTAATAAAAGAGACAAGATTTGAACCACATCTGTCCAGTCAAGGACATTATTATACAATGTCAAGTATTCATACCAAAGATAACATTAAAAAGTTCTCCACAGTCTGGGCCCTGTCCTACTTTCTGGGTCTTTTCTTGCCATTTCCTTACTTGCACCTTATTTTGCAAGGACCATGATCTGCCTATAATTTCTTTTATACATGATATTCTTTCTCTCCTCTAAGACTTTGCTTCTACCCTTCTCTCTTTAAAAAAAAAAAATGTTCTTCCCTTTCTTTCTTCTTCTGCTGGATGACTTTTATACATTCTGTAGATAGGCAACATAGTCCCTCTTTAGAAAATATTCCATAATTTCCCCTGCCAGGATACACGATATTTCTCATCTCCCCAACTACCTACTATAATTGTTCTTGGCACACTATTATAATTATATTCATGCATTTGTCTCTCCCAACTGTACTTTGATCCTTTAGAACAGATATGTTGCCTTCTCCCCATCTTTGTACTTGTGCCTGACAAAGGGACTGGCACATAAAATGTGCTGAATAAAATTTTGCCTTATAAATAATGTGCAAGCAAACAGATGAGCCAACTAACTACATTCCCTCCACAGAGAAGCCAGGAGCTTTATCTTTTAGCTCTTTGTATCTTTTCCTTACCACAGAGAAAAGTACCCTGGAATAGGATCTCAGTTATACTGACAGAAAAATGCCAAAGAC
Source organism: Tarsius wallacei (assembly GCA_963574415.1). Taxonomy (NCBI): domain Eukaryota; kingdom Metazoa; phylum Chordata; class Mammalia; order Primates; family Tarsiidae; genus Tarsius; species Tarsius wallacei. Next base: position 1,572 of record CAUYQG010128076.1, read on the forward strand.
TTATGAAGAATTGGGAAGTGGTTTCTGAACTGAGATACTTACTGACAATTATGAAAAAAGTGTATACAATAGAAGTGCTTTTAATCATAAAATAGTGCCTGGCTCCAAGTATGTTTCCTATCTCTGCTATAAGAGTGACTATTAAAAGTAAGAAAAGTACAAAGAAGCTGGCTCCCTAACAGCCTTCAGTAAATATTAAAATGTAACTTAAGCAAGATTTGCTTAAAAACATTTTAGTGTAACAGCAAAATAATTTTTTAAAATACAGACATACATATTTAAAGAAAGGATAGCACTGCTTCCCACATCGTTACCATGTTCAACAATACATCAGAGTTTATATTTTGTGTCCAAATTGTTATTTGCTGTTGAAAAGTCTGCATTGCATTAACATAAATGTATGAAGTAGGAAAAAAATCAGTTTGAAATAATCGGCAGAGACCAATGAAATGATAACTACTGTGATTTATTTACAACTGGCTCATTTTTAAATAAACTTTTAGCATGAGAATTCTGAGATGTTCAAAACTGCAGGACAATGAAACAAACCAAGATTCCCCGGCTGGATTAGGAAATGACTTCCCATTAATTAAAAATGTATACAAAAAAACCTACTATAAGGAACAGAGGTCATTATATAACAAAGACACCTGTACCTGCATGTTCATCACTGCACAATTCACAATTGCAAAGATGGAGAATCAGCCTAAATGCCTATCAACCAATCAGTGGATAATGAAAATGTGGTACATATATACCACAAAATGCAGCAACTTGGGTACAGTTGGAGAACATCATCCTAAAAGCACTAACTCAGGAACAGAAAAGCAAATACCACATATTCTCACTTATAAGTGGAAGCCAAACTAAGGATATGTAAAGACATAGAGAATGGTATAAGGGACACTGGAGACTCAGAAGGGGGAAGCAGGCTAGGGGTAGAGGAACAAAAAAAATCACCTATTGGGTACAGTGTGCACAGGTGAGGGTGGAGGGTTCTCTTAAAGCCCAGACCAAAAACTATTTGCATCACCCAAAGCTACTGACATTTTTTAAAAATGTACAAACAGAACATATTTTCTTCAATGTTCTCCTAACTTGTTTTCCTCATCCATAGTCTTCAAGCAATAATACTCCCTCAGTCATGATAAGCTAGCTGAGGTTAAACAGACAAGTAAACAAACACAAAAATAGGATTTCTTCATTCTTAAATTTCTATCAATCTAGGAAATAATAACCCTACCTGAGAATGACACAATACTTTCCTATTAAAAAAATTATCACAATTGGAAATATCTTTCAGACTATTGGTTACATTTGCACTTTTTAAATTATTAAGACTGGTATGCATGAAATAATAATTCCCTTTTAAAGGTAACTATTTGGAAAAGAAAAATAAAATGAATAGCCATACTCCATAAAAATCTTATAATGGGTCTGTGTTAGTTGAAATAAAAACTACTAAAAGTTCCTTTTCCTATATATGTTTCTGCTTATATTTCATAAACAATTTATCATGTATTATGTCATTACTTTACATAACACCATACTTTTAATAATTAATAATGAAATCAATGTAAATAACTCCTTCAAGGTGATAAGGAAGAATGCAGTTGACCTAAGTTACTTTAGAAAAAAGTATTTCAACTAGCTTCTGTTAGACTAAAGACAAAAAGAACTATAAATAAATACAGCACTGTAGTTGGTAAGTTTGTTTCTTATGGGGACAAGAGTTAACCATTCTGAAACCAGTTTATATATATATTTAGGTTGGATAAAAAAATAAATTATAGATAATGGGAACCAGGTTTCTCCCTGACAGAGAAAGAAATTACATAAAAGCGAGGAAAAAAAGGTTAGAATGGTGCTGGATTAGAGACAACAGTATGAACTCATTTAATATGTGTGGGAAATATTAATTTTAAATAATACATTTATTATTAATATATTAATATACAGTTTAATATATTAATATTTTAATATATATGGATAGCTAGATACAGAAATAATCATAGATGTATATACATACATAGATATATTTCTTAGGGCTGTCAACTGAGAAAGCCTAGAAGCAGAAACAGTAACACCATAAGCAGCCAGGAATATACCTGTAGCCAATATCTTGGTTGTAACATTCAATTTATCAATGAAAGAAACCAGGGATCCTTGGAGAAATGGGTGGTTTTAGGGCTGAGGTAGGAAAATACAAGATGAACTTAGAGCACCTTGTAGTGACAGAAAGTAACGAAGTACTTAAGAAGAGAGGAGGGGAAAGGCTAGGGTATGTCAAAAGGACCCAGGAACAAACTTTAGCAGCCTCTGGACACAGTGAGAAAGGTGAATGAAGGGATTTCAGGAGTTCTGCACTCCTGTCACAGACTTAAGGGACTCCCTGAGCCTTGGAGAACTCCAATCCCTCACCAAAAACTGCCTTAACCAAGGCCATGCCCCATCACAGCCAACATGGAGTGGTACAGAAAAAAAGAAAGACTTGAGCAGTGCCATCTGCCATTTCCCAGGAACACTGGACTGCCAGGCTGCTTTTTAGTAGCCCCGGGAGTGAACAGGACCCACAGGCAAACAGTGCTGCTGGAGACAGTTCCTGCCTGGGCAGGCTGTCTGAGAACACCTGAGATCCCGAGGCTGGCTGCACTTTGACATTCACAAGGCAAACTACCAGAGGCCAAGGTGGGAAGCCTGGTGGGGTCTGTTCCCATAGAAACCTCTCACTTCCTATGGAAACTCTTCTGTGCTTGCCTGGCACAACAGGGTTACTACCGTAGCCTGGGACTCCCTTCTAATCTCCACTGGGACAGCCAAGAATGCACTCTTGTGGGTTGCTCACACTCCTTCCCCTTACCTCCCATACTACCCAGGAAGCTTCAAAACAGAGAACTTGGGTAATTCCCAGAGCCTCACCCTCTACCTATGTTGGCTGGACACTTCCTTGGAGCAACACATGGTAAGGAGAAAGCATATAGCCAGCACTGAAGCTAGTTTTCTCCCACAAGTGACACCTCTTGGCTGGAGGTCAACAATATGGCCTACCACATCTTATATAATACCTCAGCTCTGGAAAAGGCCTTATCCCAATCCCCAGCTAACACTACTTTCCAAGTCACACCAGCCACTCAGGATGCCATGAGACAGTGCAGGTATCCAGCACAGGACTGCTATAGACAGCAATTGAGAAATTCACCACACCAAGGTGATATATAACCAAGGGAACCCTAAAATGCCTATGTCAGCTTCTTGCCAACCTCAAATAAGAAGAAACCATCTAGCCAAATGGGAAGAAACCAAAAGACTAATACTGACAACATAAAAAACAAAGTTATCCAACATCCCCAAAAGACCACAATAACTCTTAAGCAATGAACCCTAGCCAAAATGAAATTTTTGAAATTCCAGACACAGAATTTAAAAGGTTAGTTATAAAACTGATCAATTAATTTCAAGAGAAAATTGAAAACATAAAGAAATTTTAAAAACTATTCAGGACATAAATGAAAAATTCTCCAAAGAGATAAACATAATTTAAAAAAAAAAAAAAAGCGCCTGGCTCAGTGGCTCAGCCTGTAATCCCGTGCTTTGGGAGGCTGAGGTGAGTGGATTGCCTGAGCCGGCGGGTCCGAAACCCACCTGGGCAACTTGGCAAGACCTCATCTCTACAATAAAAATCAAGAAATTAGCTGGGCGCGGTAGCGTGCACCTGTAGTTCCGGCTACTTGGAAGGCTGAGGCGGAAGGATCGCCAGAGCCCAGCAGGTCGAGGCTGCGGAGGCGGGAGTAGCCACTGCACTCCAGTCTGGGCGAGAGTGAGACTCCAGCTCAAAAAAAAAAAAGCCAAGCCCAAATTCTGGAAATAAAAGAACCATTAGGGGAAGTAGAAAATGTAGTGGAAAGCTTTAACAGTAGACCAGAACAAGCAGAAGAAAGGATCTTAGAACTTGAAGACAAGGTTTTTGAATTAACCCAATGAAACAACAATAAGGAAAAAAAATCAAGAGAATATAACAAAGGCTCCAAGAAATGTGGGATTATGAAAACGTCCAAACCTGAGAATCATAGGTGTTCCTGAGAAAGAAGAGAAAGCAACAGGTTTGGAAAATCTATTTGAGGGAACAACGAAGGAAAATTTCCCTGGCTTGGAACATCCAGATAGAAGAAGTACAACGTCCAAAAGATTCATTGCAAAAAGGTCATCCCCAAGGTATATAATCATCCAACTATGCAAAGCTAATGTGAAGGAAAGAATTTTAAGAGCAGTGAGAAAAAAGGATCAAATAACTTACAAAGATAAACCTATCCAACTAATAGCAGACTTCTCAGAGGAAACCCTACAAGCCAGATGGGATTTCAATCGCCTCAAACAGAAAAACAGTTAGCTAAGGATTTTGTACTCCACAAAACTAAACTTGAGAAATAAAGTATTTCTAAGACAAGTAAACACTGAGGGAATTTGTTACCACTATGCTGGCTCTACAAGAAATACTCAAAGGAGTTCTAAATACTGAAACAAAAGGTAAAAATACACCAGCAGAAAAACAACAGAAACCACAAAGCCCACAGGACTTATGAAACATCAGCACAATAGAGAAAATAAAGAAAGAAAGAAACTAGATAACAACCAGTATGATGAATGGAATAGTACCACATATATCATTATTAACTCTGAACATAAATGATCTCAATGCTCCACTAAAAATACATAGGCTGGAAGAATGGATAAAAACATACAACCTAAATATCTGCTACCTTCAAAAGGCCCACTTAACTCACAAATACCACTATACACTCAAGATAAAGGAGTGGGGAGTAATATTCCATACAAACAGAAACCAAAAATGAGCAGCAATAGCCATTCTCATATCAGATAAAACACACATTAAATAAACAACAATAAAAAAGACAAAGATGGCCTATTATATAATAATACAGGGATCAATCAAAAAAGAAATCATAACTTTATATATTTGTATGTATATGCCTACCACCAGAGACCCCAATTTTATAAAACAATTTCTACTTGACCTAAAAAAAAAAAGATAGACAGCAATACAATAATAATGGGAGACTTCAACACTCCAATGACAGCAATAGACAGATTATCAAGGCAAAAAGTCAACAAAGAATCACTGGAGTTTAACTGGGTGCTAGAGCAAATTGAAATAACAGACATCTACAGAACATGGTATCCCAAAAATACAGAATATGTATTTTCCTCATTTGCACATAGAATATTCTCCAAGATACACAATACGATAGGCCACAAATCATGTCTCAATACATTTTTTTAAAGTTAAAATCCTATCAAGTTCCTTCTCAGACCACAATTAAATAAAACTAGAAATTAACTCCAAGAAGAACTCACGAACCCAAACAAAAACATCAAGTTAAACAATCTGCTCCTGAATGACCTGTTCGTCAAAAAATGAAATCAGAATGGAAATTTTTAAAAATCCTTGAAATATTCATGAATAGACACTTCTCTAAAGAAGATACATGGGCAGCCAAAAGACATAAGAAAAAGTGCTCAGCCTCACTCATCATCAGAGAAATGCAAATCAAAACCACATTGAGATACCACCTAATCCTGGTAAGAATGGCCATCATTAATAAAACAAAAAAACAACAGATGCTGGCGAGGACGCAGAGAAAAGGGAAAGCTTCTACACTGCTGGTAGGAATGAAAACTAGTTCAACCCCTGTGGAAAACAGTGCAGTGGTTTCTACAAGAACTAGAAATTGACTTTCCATGTGACCCAGCGGTCCCCCTATTGGGAATATACCCAGAGGAACCCTAATCATTCCAACTGTGCTGCCCATTGAAACTGGACTGGATTAAGAAAATGTGGTACATATACACATATACATTATGCAGCCATAAAGAAGAACAAACATATGGACTTTGCAGCAACTTAGATGGATTTAGAGTCTATAATACTCAGCGATCAATCACAGAAACAAATAACAGAGTACCATATGTTTTCACTCATAAGCAGACCTTGAACATTTACCATAATACTATAAGAAAGAGATTGGCAGTAACGGGATACTGCAGGGGGTGGGGGAGACAACATCAATAAGGGTACTTGATCTCAAACCAAGCAAAGTGGGGACCAAAGGGAGGCCCAAACTTTACCTGTATGATGCCCACTTGTACATCTAATCCTGAGTTGTACTCCACATCTTTAAAAATATATATATTTTTAAAAATAAACAAAACAAACCACTGGGACACATCCAAAGCTATGCTCAGTGAAAAATTTATGACACTTAGGGCCTACATTAATAAAACTGAGAGATAGCATATTGACAACCTAACATCACCCCTCAAGGAACTAGAAAAACACAAACAAAATCCAAAGCCAGCAGAAGAAAAGAAATAACAAATCAGGGCAGAACTAAATGAAATTAAAATCAAAAAATAATACAAAGGCTCAATGAAACAAAAAGTTGGTGCTCCGAAAAGATAAACAAAATAGGCCACTAGCTAGATTAAGAAACAGAGAAGATGCAAATGAGCACAATCAGAAATGATAATTCTAAGTAAACTGACTCAGGAACAGAAAATCAACCACTGTACCAATAAGGGAGGAGGAATGGGAGGCTAGGGTTTAGAAACTACCTACAGGGCACAATGTTCACTGTCTGGGGAACAGGTCACCTGTAACCCAATCCCCACCACTACACAATATATTCATGTAACAAATACACATGTGAACTCCCTGCATCTAAAACAAAAAGAAAAAGACTTTAAAAAATAAAGAAATGAAAATGAAGACATTACAACTAATACCATGGAAATTCAAAGGGATCATCCGAGACTACCATGAACACCTCGATGCAAACAAGCTAGACAATATAGAGGAAATGGATAAATCCTTGGAAACATACAACCTCCTAACCTTGAATCAGGAAGAAATAGAAACCCCGAACACACCAATAAGCAGTGAATCATTAGAAGGATCCCAACAAAAAAAAAGCCCAGGCTGAATCCAGACCGTCAAAGAACAACTGGCCCCAATTTTATGGAAGCTATTCCACAAGATTGAAGAGAAGGGAGGCCTAGCTCATTCTACAAGGCCAGTATCACTCTAATACCAAAGCCAGGAAAAGATACAACAACAAAAAAAGAAAACCACAGACCAATATCCCTTATGAACATAGACACAAAAATCTTCAACAAATATTAGCAAAACGAATTCAACAACACATTAAAAAAATAAAAAATCATCATGACCAAGTGGGTTTTATCCCAAGGATGCAAACAAGGGTGGTTCAACATACACAAGTGAATAAATGTGATCCACTACATAAACAGAATTAAAAACAAAAATCAGATGATCACTTCAATAGATGCAGAAAAGAGCATTTAATAAAATTTAGGCTGGGCTCAGTGGCTCAACCTATAATCCCAGCACTTTGGAAGGCCAAAGTGAGTGAACTGTCTGAGCTCACGGGTTCAAGACCATCCCAGGCAACTTGGAGAGACCTCATCTCTACAATAAATCAAAAATTAGCCAGGCGTGGTAGTGCACACCTGTAGTTCTGGATACTTGGAAGGCTGAGGCAAGAAGGATCGCCAGAGCCCCAGCAGGTCAATGCTGGGGTAGCCCTGAATGTGCCACTGCACTTCAGCCTGGGCAACGGAGTGAGACTCCCAACTTGGGAAAAAAAAAAATCCAGCATCCCTTCATGATAAAGGCTCAGCAAAATAGGCATAAAGAGAACATTACTCAAAATGATAAAAGTTATATACGACAAACCCACAACCAATGTCATCCTGAATGGAGAAAAGTTGAACACATTCTCCCTCAAAACTGGAACAAGGCAAGGATGCCCACTTTCATCATTATTATGCAACATAATACTGGAAGTCCTAGCCAGAGAAATCAGGCAAGGTAAAAAAAAAAAAAAAAGCAACCCAAATTGGAAAAGAAGAACTCAAACTCTCTCTGTATGCTGATGATATGATCCTATACCTACAGAACCCTAGGACACCTCCAAAAGACTCCTTGACTTGGTAAATGAATCCAGTAAAGTGTCAGGATACAAAATCAACACACATACATCAACTGCACTGCATACACTAATAGCAACCAAGTTGAAAGTCAAATCAAGAACTCAATTCCATTCACAATAGCAGCCAAAAAGCTAAAATGCCTAGGAATATATTTAACCAAGGAGGTGAAAGAACTGCAGAGGACACAAACAAATGGAAAAACAGTCCAAGCTCATGGATTTTAAGAACCAACACTGTTAAAAATGATCATATTTTCCAACGTAATCTATAGATTCAATAAAATCTCTATCAAACTACTAACATCATTTTTCACAGAATTAGAAAAAAACAATCCTAAAATTCATATGGAGCCAAAAAAAGAACCAGAATAGTCAAAGAAATCCTAAGCAAAAAGAACAAAGCTGGAGGCATCACTTTATCTGACTTCAAACTATACTATAAAGATGTGGTAACCAAAACAGCATGGTACTGGTACAAGAGCAGACACATGGACCAATGGAACAGAATAGAAAACCCAGAAATAAATATCTACAAAGATCAGTTGATCTTTGACAAAGCAGACAAAAATATACATTCCTGGGGAAAGGACACGCTATTCAGCAAATGGTGCTGTGAAAATTGGGTAGCTACCTGCAGAAAAATGAAACTTGATCCCTATCCCTCCCCATATACAAAAATTAGCTCAAGATGGATTAAAGACTTAAATGTCAGACCTGAAAACATAAAATTCCTAGCAGAAAACCTAGGGAAAACTCTTTTGGACATCAGGCCTAGGCAAAGAATGTATGGTTAAAACCCCAAAAGCTAATGCAACTAAAACAAAAATAAATAAGTGGGACTTAATTAACTAAAAAGCTTCTGCACAGCAAAAGATATAATCAACAGAGCAAATAGGCAACAGAATGGGAGAAGATATTCACAAACTATACATCTGATAAAGGACTAATACCCTACAAAGAACTCAAACAAATCAGCAAGAAAAAAGCAAATAACCCCATTTAAAAAGTGAGCAAACAACATGAACAGACCTCTCAAAAGAAGATACACAAATGGCCAATAAACACATGAAAAAATGGTCAATGTCACTCATCATCAGGGAAATGCAAATTAAAACTACAATGAGATACCATCTTACACCAGTCAGAAAGGCCATTATTTAAAATAAAAAAACAATAGATGTTGGCGTGGTTGCAGAAACACACTGTTGGTGGGAGTGTAAATTAGTACAAACTCTATAGAAAGTGGTTTGGAAATTTTTCAAACAACTGAAAGGAGATCTACCATTTGATCCAGGAATACCACTGCAAGGTATCTACACAAAAGAACAGAGATTGTTATATGAAAAAGACAACTGCACCCACAAGTTCATCACAGCACAATTCACAAATGCAAAGATGTAGAATCAACTTAAATGCTCGTCAATCAGTGGATAATGAAAATGTGGCATGTACTCTCTCTCTCTCTCTCTCTCACACGTACACGTACACACACACACACACACACACACACACACACACACACAAAATGGAATAGTATTCAGCTATCAAAAAGAATGATAAAATATCATTTACAACAACTTGGATGGAACTGGAGAACATCGTCCAAAGCGAACTAACTTGGGAACAGAAAACCAAACGCTGCATGTTCTCTTGGAAGCGAAACTAAGGGTATGCAAAGACATAGAGAATGGTATAATGGGCACTGAAGACTCAGAAGAGGGAAGAGGGGTAGATATAGAGGAACCAAAAAAATCACCTATTGGGTACAAAGTGCACAGGTGGGGGTTGAAGTTTCTTTTAAAGCCCAGACCAAAAACTATTTGCATCACCCACATGTATTGAAATAAAAAGAAAATCAATCAACAATCTCAAAAAATAAAAATCAGTGAAAGGAATAAAGTCACAGAATTAAAAAAGAATATGTAATTATATAAGCTTTATGCAACAAAAGTTAAAAATCCAAAAGGAAAATGAACTATTTCAAGGTCAAAAACTAAATCTATGTATTACACCACTCTCTGAAGACTAAAGTTTGTTTCTCGCTTTCTCTTATAATAATTTTCTTTTAATCTTAATATTATATTTATCTTACTTCAATAATGCTCCCAGAGACACTTTATACTTAAAGCAAATGCATGTACGTGGTATCCTCCCCCGTCCTCATAGTGTAGTACCACCTAGTACCATCTAGGTACTACACTATACACATTATTCTGCAATCTTATTTTTTGTTTGGTTTTTTCTACTTACAATATAGCTTGTGGGTCATACAATGGCTTTTACTATCAACTGTACTAAAAAATTCTTTTACTAATGAGGTAATTCTTCAAAATAAATTATGCTCTAAAAATAGACAAAGCACACAGGAATGGGGAGGAATTAGTTTTTGCAAAAATATTAACTATATGTTAATAAAACCATAAAGAGCTTTACATATATTGAGTTTTAAATATTAACATTAAAATTAAAACATTCAAACCTAAAGTAATGTTTCTGCCACTTTTTCCACAACATTAAATGTAGAAACAAGGTGCTTCAGACCTTTAAAGTTACAAAGAAAACATCACTAGTTAGAGAAAATAAATATTACATGACTCTCAAAAAGCAATCAGGCAAATGCTTTTTTCTTTTTTTCCTGGGGACAGGGCATCACTCTGGTGCACAGACTGGAGTGCACTGGTGCAATCACATCTCACTTCAGTCTCCACTTACTGGACTCAAGCAATCCTCCCATCTCGGCAATCTCATCTATAGGAACATAGATGCAAGTCACCTTGCCATGCTAATTTTTTTATTTTGTTGTAGAGACGGTGTCTCACTATGTTGCCCAGGTAGGTCTTGAACTCCTAGGTTCAAGTAATCCTCCCACCTTGGCCTCTAAATATGCTGAGACTACAGGCATGAGCCACCACACCTGGCCAGGTTTTTTGATTAATGAAATACAGATTTTCTTAATACCAAGAATCAGACTTTGCAAGCATTTGAATTTTTTTTTTTTTTTCTTTTTTGAGTTGGTGTCTCACTCCGTCGCCCAGACTGGAGTGCAGTGGCCGCTTCCTGCCACCGCAGTCTCGACCTGCTGGGCTCCGGCGATCCTTCCGCCTCAGCCTTCCAAGTAGCTGGAACTACAGGCGCGCGCTACCACGCCCGGCTAATTTTTTGATTTATTGTAGAGATGAGGTCTCGCTTGCCCAGGCGGGTCTCGAACCCGAGGGCTTAGGCAATCCACTCA
>CAUYQG010128077.1:0-12476 GCA_963574415.1 Tarsius wallacei
ATCCCACACCTTGGGAGGCTGAGATGAGTGGATTGCCTGAGCCCGTGGGTTCGAGACTCGCCTGGGCAACTTGGTGAGATCTCATCTCTACAAGAAATAAAAAAAAAAAAAAAAAATAGCCGGGCGTGATAGCATGCACCTGTAGTTCCAGCTACCTGGAAGGCTGAGGCGGAAGGATCGCCGGAGCCCAGCAGGTCGAGGCTGCGGTGGCCGGGAGTGGCCACTGCACTCCAGTCTAGGCAACAGAGCGAGACTCCAACTCAGAAAAAAAAAAAGAAAAAGAAAAATTGTTTTCAGACTCATAGGACTGAGACGCTGACTGTGTTATAGACATCTGAGACTACTTGAAGATTCGTTTTCTAGCAAAACTAAAAATAAACCCAAGAAAGATAAAGATGGGAAATACAAGAAACTGGTGAAGAAGCCAATAAAATGTATAGATGAATCTAGATAAAGGTTGATGCTAGAGATGTAGAGTGCTGAAGAAAACAGTGTCTTATAAATAGTAACTACTGAACAAGATAGGGAAAAGCTTTAAAATACAAGTTACATGCCAGACAAAGACAAGGAACAGGCAATGTGTCCATTCTCAAGAGAACATGTCACAAATGGAAAACACTGCTAGCACAAGGAAAATAGGAATAGAGGTTTTGTGCTTTCAAAGTTACCAGAACTCAGGCTTCACAGCTCCATCTAATTCAACAGTTTACACTGACCTCAGAGCTACATCCATCAGATAAGATGCCAAGCTATGAGCCTTCTACAGAACTCACCATTATAAGAGCCAAAAGCCCAAATTTCCATGAACCTTTATTGCTCTGGTTTTCAGTAATGAATCATCTCATGGAGTGGGAGAAAACCTCTCCCTAGGCAAAGAAATAATGACAATAATGACTAAAATAGCAATAACAGCAATAGCCAATACTTGCATAATGCTTACTCTGTGCCAGGTGCTGCTCCATGCACATAACACTTATCACAACAATGCCTCGGCATACATACTATCGTTTAAAAAGCCCATTTCACAGATGAGAAAACTGAATTACAGAAAGGTTATGTAACTTGTCACAGATCTAATAAATGGTGGAGCTGAGATTTGAGTGCAGGCAGGCTTCCAAGTATGTGTCCTACCTAAAACCACATCTTATTATTCTACACTGCCCATTCCAAATGAATGTACTTTCTCTTTTCACTGTTAAGGTTTACAATTCTCAGTGCCCATATTACCTGACCTGTTAGCATGATGGGACAGCGTTGGCCACCTCTTCAATGTAAAACATGTTTTTTACTTTGCTTCAGAGACATTGAGCTCTTCTTGGCTGGGCATGGTGGCTGACTCCTGTAATCCCAGCACTTTGGGAAGGCGAGGCAGGAGGATTGCTTGAGCCCAGGAATTTGAGATCAGAGATCAGGCTGAGCAACACAGAGAGACCTAGTCTCTACTAAAAAAAATCAAAAATTAGCCAGGCATGGTGGCGCACCTGTAGTCCTAGCTACTACGGGTGGCTAAGGCAGAAGGATCAGCTAAGCCCAGGAGGCTGAGGCTGCGGTGAGCAGTGATTGTGACACTGCGCTGCAGCCTGGGGAACAGAGTGAGACCCTGACTCAACATAAAAAAAAAGATACACTGAGCTTTCCCAGTTTCTTCTTCCCTCACTTCTACTTCTCAGTTTCCTTTGTTGGTTTCTCATCTTTACAACTTAAAAAGTCAGTTCTCACATTTCCTCTCTTATTTGTCTACACTCTCATGTTAGATGATCTCCTTTCTTATGGCTTTGAATATTATCTATATGTAGTTGATTTCAATATTCAAGTCTCCAATTCAGACCCCTGGATATCCCTGTATCCACTTAGATACCTGCTGACACATGTAATCTTAACACATCCAACAATGAACTCTTGCTTTTCTCTGAAACCTATATTAAACAGCAACTCCATCCCTCTCATGATACTGATCAAAATCTTAAAATCTTGACATCCCTCTTACATTCCCAGTCCGATCTGTGAGGAAATCCAATTTGTTCTACCTTCAAAATATACCCATATTTGACTACTTTTTTTTTTTTGCCACGAATACAACAATCCAAACTGCTCTGGCTCCCTTACATTCATTCTTACACATCCAGAATGACCCTGTTAAAACATGCCAAATGTCACTCTCAGCTGAAAACCCTCCAATGGCCTCTCATTTCTTTCAGAGTAAAAGCCAAAGTCCTTTTTATGGTAACTGCAAGTCCCTACTACATGACCAGCCTCTCCCAACCCTACCCCATTACCTCTCAGACTTCATTCAAGTCCTATTACCCTTATTCCACTCCAGTGGTCATGTTGACCATGTTGCTCCTCTAACTCAGTCATACCAAGCTCACTCATAGAGCACTCTCCACTTCTCTAGGTATCAAACTTCTCACTTCCTTCACTTTCCTATTCAAATGTTACTTACCAACGTTATCTGTGAGGCTTTCCTCAACTATCTTCTCTAAAATATCTACACCTTCCTCACCATCCCATCAGCAATTCTTTCCCCCTTACCCTTCTTTCATTTTCTCCAGGGCATTTAACATCACCTAAATACTATATATTTATGTATTGTCTGTCTCCCACTCCCCTCGATAATGTAAATTCATCAGTACAGAAATTTTCATTTCTTGTTTATTCACTGCTGTGTCCCTAAGGCCTAGAATGTCTCCTATGTAGCAGGTGCTCAATCAACTTTTTTTTTGAATGAATGAATAGATGAGGATTATTCCCATCACAATATTAGTAGAAAAAACTCAGAAACCATAAAAGATCGGTTCTGACTGCATAAATAAATCCAAACCAAAACACCCCCACATCTTTATGCACTGAAAAATAATGCCACAGGCAAACACAAAAGACAAATAACAACCGAGAGTAAAATATTTCCAAGAAAGAGATCCTAAAATTTGAAGAAGGCCAACAAAGAGAAAAACAGGCAAATGATATGGACAGTTCACTCTACTTCCATACCACCCTTCACATATCATTCTGGTCAAATTCTATTCTGGGAATAGATCTTTTGTCCAATACATTTTCAAGTGGTTAGCTACTATTGAGTTTTGTATATGTTGCTATTATCTTTTTTTGTGATGACTTCATATATATTTTATGTTTTATCAATTGGTTTCTTTTATTTTTCTTAGTAAATGATCATATCATCTGCAAGTAATTAATGTCTTTGTCTCTTTCCAATATTTATAGGCCTTATTTTAGTCATTTTGCATTAGAAGCTTGGTGATGACCTATTAAAAAATGGACAGAGGACATGAAATGACACTTCTCAAAAGAAGACATACGAGCAGCTAACAGATACATGAAAAAATGCTCAGTCTCATTAATCATCAGAGAAATGCTCAAAAACACAGAGATACCACTTTACCCAGCAAGGATGGCCATCATTAATAAAAAACAAACAAACAATAGATTCTGGTGCAGGTGTGGAGAAAGGGGGGATTTCTACACTGTTGGTGCAAGCTAGTCCAACCTATATGGAAAATCGATTCCCAAGGGAACTAGAAATTGGCCTTCCATACATCCAGTAATCTCCCTCCTGGGAATATACCCAGAGAAGCCCAAATCATTCTAGGAAAAAAGGTACCTACACGCGTTTACTGCCACACTATTCACAATAGCAAAAACATGGAACCAACCCTATTGCCCATTGAAAGTAGACTGGATAAAGAAAATGTGGTACATATACATGAAGGAATACTACACAGCCATAAAAAAGGACAAAATCATGGACTTCTTGGCAAATTGGATGGAATTCAAGACACTCAATCTTAGTGATCTTTTACAGAAATAAACAACTGAATACCACATGTTCTCATTCATAAGTAGGACCTGAACATTGCTCACAACAGCACAAGGAAGGGATCAGCAGTTGTGACACTGTCAGGGCAGGGAGAAAGGGAGTGTGTGGGGGTGCATGGTAACAACATAAAGGGTACCTGATCCTAACCAGAGGAAGTTAAGACCAGTTGGAGGCCCAAACTTCACCTGCGCATAGATTACTTATGTACCTAATCCTAATTTATATCCCACATCTTTAAAGTGTTCTTAAAAAAAAAAAAAGCAGCTCAATGATGAAATCATGGGTCCTAGAGTCAGACTGGGCAATTTAATCCTTGCTTTGTCACTTACATTGCAATCTTGGCAGGTTATTTAAACTTTCTGTGCCTCATTTTCCCATCTGTAAAATGAGAATAACATGATGTTTTTAAGGTTGTTGTGAGGACTAAATGATACATTTCACATAAAGCACGCAATAAAGCTCTTGATAATCAATTTAGGTAATAGTGTCAAGTGAGATTTTTGAGATGGAGAGAAATGCAGATGAGTGATACCAAGAGGTATCACCAGAATCTGAGATTTACCTGGGTTTAAGGAATAAAGGATGTGTATCAAGGATTCCACTTAGAGAAATTGGGAAACACACAAGACACAGAAGGAGAGAAGATGATTTTTAGCACTTAAAACTCAAACCACGGGCCCAGGCGATCCTCCCACCTCAGCCTCCCAAGCAGAAAATAAAAACAAAACAAAAAAAACCCTTAAACCATAAAGGTGAATGGCCATCCTGGGCAACATAGTGAGATCTCGTCTCTACAAAAAATCAAAAAATAAGATAGGCGTGGTGCCGCGCCTGCAGTCCCAAGCACCGGGAAGGCCGAGGTGGGAGTCCTCACCTGAGGCCAGGAGGTCGAGGCGGGGATGAGTCATGATCCTGCCACCACACTCCAACCCGGGCAGGAGTGAGATCCCACTAAAAAAGGTGAATTAATATCTAGGCGTAACAATGCACAAGCCGCCAAGAATGAAAATATATTCGTGCCATCTGGCCAACAATCTCAGTTGCTTTTTCCACCCGGTGGAAATATTAAGTCCCAATGGCATTTGCTGTTTTATTAGTCTTTCAACTTGCGACTTCATCCTTCCTACAAAAAAGCGCCTAGCACGTGGTCAGTGGAAAACTACATATGACCCGTCCTCTGGGAGCTTCCGGCCAGGCGAAGACAGACGACAGGGTCAGAGGGCTCCTGGCCGTCCCACAGGCGCGGAAGACCAGAGGAAGGGGCGTCCGCGCCTCCTCGCCCCCACCCCGGCCGTGCCCCTCGCCGGCTCTCGCACGCCTGCCGTGGCGGCCTACCAACCGGGCCCCACCTCCGACTTGCAGGCCCCCGGCCCCCGCGCGACGGTCGCCGGTCTGACTGTCGCACCCGGCCGGGCCGACCCACGTGCTCCCCTCGGGCCCTGGCGGCGCCCGGACGCGGCCCCGCACGGCCTCCAATCCTGGGGGAATGAGGAGGCGGAGCCCGGCAGGGGCCCCTGCGCTCAAAGGACGAGACGATGCGGGATCACCTTTCGTTAGAGTCCGTGGCCGGTTTGTTGCCGAGGGCCGGGTTGGGGGGTTTTGAGAAAAGATTCTCAAAATCCATTCCTAGACGGGTGCCGCCCTCTCACAGGCCGGAAAACTACGGAGTGACAACCAGAGCGTGAGTAGAGAAGAGACACCCGGCGTCGCTCACGGGGCTGCAGGCTCCGCCCTGCGCACGCGCCGCCCCGCCCCCCGCGCCGCCGCCCCGCCTCCTCCGCTCTGCGCAGGCGCCTTCCTAATTGCACACGTTTTTATGCCCTTTTTCATTCGTTATCTCAGATAGTAGGATTTTTTTTTTTTTTTTTTTTTACTTAGTCCTTTGGAGTCTGCTTTCCTTCACTTTGGCGAAAGCTCTTCGATCGAAATCACGATGCTTCTAAGGAATGGTAGCAATAGCTAGCATTTATTTGAGCACTCTGCAACCATTCCTTAGAAATGTTTCGAATTTTGGCTGACTTAATCCTTACAACAGTCCTGTAAACTATGTTACTAGTACCATCCCCATTTTTGAGATGAATGAACAAAATCGTAGCTAGGTTCTATAACTTGTTGGTTCTCTAGAGTTGAACGTGATTAAAATAAATACACAAGTAACTTCAAGCCAGAAAAGTCCATCAGATATTAGCAAATGCTAAAAGGATTCAGAAGAGGGAAAAAAGCACATCTGATTGGGAAGAGTTCCTGAGAGAGCTGGATCTGAGCTTCGTCTTAAGATAGTTCTATAGGAAGAGATAAATGGGCACCCCAAGTGGAGAGAATTGTATTGACAGGAAAACAGCACAGGTTTAGCGAACAAAATTGCTCAATTTTGCTTAATATAATGCTATATAAGGGAATAGGAGAAAGGAAGGCTCAAATTGTAGACTGGACCAAGAACAGACAACCTGACTTGCTTCTGTAAGTGAAGGGACTGTTTCGTTGTTCCTGGCATAAATCAGGTCCACTCCACAAAGGTAATTATTTGAAGCCAGACATCTTCCGCAGGGAAATTCTACTTTCCCTTGCTAGACTCAAAAGGACCAATATTGTATGATTCCACTTATATGAAATACCTAGAATAGGCAATTTTATAGAGACATACTAGATTAGAGGTTACCAGGGGCTGAGGGGAGGGGAAACAAGGAGTTATTGCTTAATGGTTACAGAATTTCTATTTGGGGTGATGGAAAAGTTTGGAAACAGATAATGGTGATGGTTGCACAACAGTGTGACTCTAACGAATGCTTACAGAATTGTACACTTAAAAATGGTTGAAATGGGCTGGGCGTGGTGGCTCACACCTGTAATCCTAGTAGTTTGAGAGGCTGTGGTGAGATTGCTTGAGCCCAGGAGTTCGAAACCACTCTACGCATCATAGCAAGATCTCATCTCTTAAAAAAAAAATCAAATTAGCCAGATGTGGTGGTGTAGTCCCAGCTACTGGGAAGACAGAGGCAGAAGGATCTCCTGGGCCCAGGAGGTTGAGGCTGTAGTGAGCTGTGATCTTGCCACCGCATTCCAGCCTGAGTGACAGAATGAGACCCTGACTCAAAATTTTTTTAAAAAAAGATTGAAATGGTAATTTTATGTCATGTATATTTTACCACAATAAAAAACATGGAAAGCAGCTGGCATGATAAGATGATGAAATGGTCTCTTCAGGATTCAGTTCCAGTACTAGTTAGGTGCAATACCATTTAAGCATATGCTATAAGTCAGTAATCATCGTATATGGTGCTGTTCCTACCATTGCCAGATACATGGAGTCTGGCAATCAAGGGGTAGAAATGGGAGCAGTTCCTCTCCGTATCTGTAGTCTAGTGACACCCTAGAAAATATTTTGCTTCCTATCCTCACAACATTGCGCTCTGATGATTTAGAGCTGGGTTTTTCAACCTTAGCGTTACTGTCATTTGGGCATGGATAATTCTGTTATGGGGATAATCGGTGGATTGTAAAATGCTTAGCAGCATCCCTGGCCTCTACCACTAGATGTCAGTACCACCTGCTCTCCAGTTGTAACCAAAAATGTCTCCAGATTGCCAAATGTCCTCTGAGAGGCAGAATAATCCCCAACTAAGAACTACAGGTCAAGAGTTATTGTTTCCAAAAGTAGAAATGCTTCCATCAAAGGACATAACAATGGTCCATGAAGCTTGAAGCTAGAAACTTGAAGCTGAGACCGGCATTTGGCTCATTAGGGTTGGGTTCCTCAGACCAGTGAATTAACAGGTACATATGTATGTTTACATATGTATATATATTTAAAATCTTCCCCTCTCCCATTCCCCTACCATCTAACAGAAAATATGTTAATAGTAGTTAACTTTATATCTCATTAAGTTATAGAATATAAAAGGGGGCACGGGACTGAGCTAAGAATTAACATCACCCAAGGATGTAAATGGAACTTTTTAATCCTTTTTAGGGAAAAGGATTAGCATGATTTTGGTTGAATGTGGGATAGTTGCATCATGTTAGGCAGAAGCATGACTTTGCTATTGCCTTTATCTCAAATCTAAGTATGGGTTAAAGAAGTATTTATGGGTATTTCTGTGGTGACAGAGTGAGACCCTAACCCTAACTCAAAATTTAAAAAAAAAAAAAAAAAAGTTGAAAAGCATATCCTTGGTGATTCTGTAATGTCATCTTGGCTAGGCCGAACTATGTTTTCCAGGATTCTCATACTGCACGTTTTTTGTTAGGGTGGGCCATTAGAGAGATTTTGCATACATTTGGAAGAAAGAAATGAAGCAGCAGTCATATTGTTTTTTCACATTTCAGTAAGGCAGTGAAGAGACAGCAGATGCTGTTGCAACTCACACACACTGTCATTTGCTGGTTTATCTTGATATGAGACAACAATGAGACCTGCAGCTAATTCACCTCAGATCCTCCTTCAGATTTTCTGAATTCTGGGCCAGGTATGTGTTTAGCTCCAGGGCACAGGATTCTCCTGTACAACATCTATGTCATAAAAGTTGAACAGGCTGAGAGGCAAATCTGATTAGTTCTCAGAGATTCCAGTTTGTCCTCACCCTTCCACACTCTACATTCACCTTCCCTTCTTGAATACATGCCTTGCAGATCTTTTATTTATTTATTTATTTTGAATTGGAGTCTCACTCCGTTGTCCAGGTTGGAGTGCAGTGCACAAACTCACAGCCACCCCAGCATCGACCTGCTGGGCTTTGGTGATCCTCCCGCCTCAGCCTTCTTCAAAGTAAACAGAACGACAGGCGTGCACCACCATACTCGGCTCATTTTTCTTGGTTTATTGTAGAGATGAGGTCTTGCCAACTTGCCCAGGCTGTTCTCAAACCCATAGGCTCAGGGAATCCAAAGTGCTGGGATTACAGGCTTGAGCCACTGTGCCCAGTGCCTTGCAGATCTTAAGGACTAGCACCAGACAAGAGCTTTACAGACTTTTATACAGCTTGCACAACTGCATAAGATCAAATTGCTGTAAATCTATCTATCTATCCATCTATCTATCATCTATCGTCTAGTGACTCTGATGCTCTTATTAGACTTTGAATAATAAGATAGTTTTAATAGTAAACTAGACCACTAATTTTAAAGAAAATCAGTGAACTAGAAGATAATTCAAAAGTTATCCAGAGTACATCATAGAGAAACTCACTGCCCCCAAAAGGAAAGCTGTAGAAGAGATTATTAGAAACAGAAATAATAGATTAAAATTTCTAACATACAATTATAATAATCACAAGAAGAGAATAAGAAAGATAAAATGTTTGCAAAGAGAAGACTAAGACTTTTCCCAAACTGATGAAACACACCAATTTACACATCAAGACATTAAACAAATACCAAGCAGGATAATTAAAAGAAATCCATACTAAGATACATCATACTGAAACTGCAGAAAAACAGAGAAAAATGTTAAAATGGCCACAGAAACTGTAATTCTAAACTGTAAAAGATTACCTTCAAAATAGTGACAATTAGACTGCCACCTATCTTCATAACAGCAACAAGGGAATTCAGAAGACAATGAAATTGTATCTTCAATGAACTAAAAGAAAATAAAACTTCCAAACTAGAATTCTGTATCTTGAAATAGTATTATTCAAAATGGAGGTAAACCATAAGACATTTTTAGGAAAACAAAACCAGAGATCACTCTAAAATAATTATTTAAGAAATTCCAAATAATAAATTTAGAAATTAGAATGAATCTGAGAACAAAAAAAGCTCAGATGAAAGGTTTGAGTTACAAGAAAAAAAAAGGGAGAATGAAAAGAGTGGTAATTCTAAATGTTTACTGAATAAACAATATTACTAATGTATATTGGAATTTTTAAATATATAATGAGATTTCTGGGTCTGGGTAAGACAGAGTAAGCACATTATATCCCCTGAACATAGGCATACCTAAATACAATGCATGAAATTGTTTGAAGACTCTGGAAAGTCATTAAAGCAGGCAAATTGGTTATGAAGATGAGAATTCAAGGGACCACTGTGCTGATGTAAGTTTGCTATTTTCTTTTTCCATTGGTCCTCCTGCCATTTGACCTAAGACACAAGTATAATTGCAAATGTGTGCAGAAGTGGGGGTAACTAAAGCTCCAGATTTCTGGCTACACAACCAAAGGTAAAACTCCAAGGAACTGAAAAATTTCTAGGAGATTACATGAGAAAGGAGCATGGAAAAGTGACACCATACAAATCTGAACACCTGGGCTTACCACTGAGTTGTGCATGTGTGGATCTGATCCCAATTAGGATATCAAAGGCTTTTAAGAGCCCAATAGATATAGCTTATCCAGGTCCTAGACTGGGTAATGCACATCCAAGACAGATTCAAATAGAATTACATAGGCTTTCAACTAACGGGCACTGGAACCACAGTGTAGAAAAGTGGGTTATAAATAGAGGCTGGAACTTAACCTGCAAAATGAAAAACATAAACATAGGACTTACATAAGTAAG
Organism: Tarsius wallacei; assembly: GCA_963574415.1. Lineage (NCBI taxonomy): Eukaryota > Metazoa > Chordata > Mammalia > Primates > Tarsiidae > Tarsius > Tarsius wallacei. Next base: position 10,334 of record CAUYQG010128077.1, read on the forward strand.
ATCCAGAATCTCATAATAAGATATTCTTCTGAGAATCTTCCCAGAATACAATTCAAACTTATTTGATATACAAAGAACCAAGAAAATCTCAAATTGCATGGGAAAACGCAATCAATGGATGCCAGAGCTGTGATAACTTAAATGGTGAAATTTTCTGACAGACTCTGAAACAGCTATTATAAAGATGCTATTCTAAACACTCTTGAAACAAATGGAAAGAATAGAACATCTCAAAAAAGAGAAGACAAAAAGAAAAACCAAATATAATTTTAGAACTGAAATATATAAATTCTAAAATTAAAAACTCAATAAATATCCAAAGACACAATAAGTAAATTAAAATGAAATACTCCCAAAATGTTAAAGCTGAAAAGGAGAAATAGAAGAACAAAAAGAAAATGATCAGAAAAAAATTTAAAAGTAGACTTGAAATCAAACATATTCATAGTTACGTTGTATGTAAACGGCTAAGCTTACCAAATACAACAGATAGTCAGATGGATAACTACAGCCCAGATATATACTGTCCACTAAAAAGTCACTTTAATTATATGGGGAGGTTAAAAGTAAAGACTGGAAAAAGATATGCTATAAAAACATTAAACCAAATAAAGCTAGAGTGACTATATTAATAACAAAAAAAGGGAACCTCAGAATGAAACACTAGCAGAAATAAATATGAATGTTAAATAATTATAAAAAGATAAATTCACCACAAAGTTATAATAGTTCTAAACATCTATGAACAAAATACAGAAAGCATATGAAAATTCACCAAGATAAACAATATACTGGTCTATAAAATAGACCTCAACAAATGTAATAGAATTAAAATATATAAAGTATATTCTCTAACCATAATGGAATTAAGCAAGAAACCAATAACAGACAACAAAACTCTCCAAACACTTGGAAATTAAACAACATATTACTAAATAAATCTATAGGTCAAAGAAAGACTCATAAAGTAAATTAGAAAATATTTTGGACTGGTGAAAATGAAAATGCAGCAGCAGACAGCAGACACTCTTGCTGTTGTCCTGCCCATTGTGCCATTCACAACTTCTTTCCTTTAATAAACCTCCCCTTCCTAATTAAAAAAGAAAAGAAAAGCATAGCAAATTTGTGGAATATTGTTATAGCAGTGTTTATGGGCATTTTAGAATTCTAAATACTTATATTAGAAAAGAAGATCCCAAATAACCCAAGTTTACATTTTAAGAAATTAGAGGGGAAAAAAGCAGAAAGAAGTATATATTAAACATAAAGGTAGAAATCAATGAAAAGAGACCGGGCTCGGTGGCTCAGCCTGTAATCCCGCACTTTGGGAGGCTGAGTTGAGTGGATTGCCTAAGCCCGCGGGTTCGAGATCCGCCCGGGCAACTTGGCGAGACCTCATCTCTACAATAAATCAAAAAGTTAGCTGGACATGGTGGTGTGCATCTGTGGTTCCAGCTACTTGGAAGGCTGAGGCAAAAGGATTGCCAGAGCCCAGCAGGTCGAGGCTGCAGTGGCAGGGATCGGCCACTGCACTCCAGTCTGGGGACAGAGTGAGACCCCAACTCAAAAAAAAAAAAAAAAAAAAATCAATGAAAGATATGAGAAGAAAAATAATAGAGAAAATTAAATCCAAATTTTATTCTTTCAAAAGATTAAATTGATAAATCTTTAGCAAAACTGAAAAGAAAAAGGAGAGAAAATACAAATTACCAACTGAAACAGAAGAGGGCATTTCACTACAGACTCCACAAAAAATAAAAAGGACAATAAGTTAATATTATGAAAAACTCTACATATACAAATCTGACCACTTAGATTAAGTGGTCAAACTCTTCACAAACCACAAAACATGAAAACTCATCTAAGGTAAAATACATAATCTAATAGAACAATAACTATTGAAAAAATAAAATTCATAACTTAAAACCTTCCAAAAGAAGAAATCTCAAGGCCCAGATGGTTTTTCTGCAGAATCCTACCAAACATTTAAGAAATAAATACCAGCTGGGCTCGGTGGCTCAGCCTGTAATCCTGCGCCTTGGGAGGCTGAGGTGAGTGGATTGCCTGAGCCCGCGGGTTCGAGACCCGCCTGGGCAACTTGGTGAGACCTCATCTCTACAATAAATCAAAAAATTAGCTGGGC
>CAUYQG010128086.1:0-36372 GCA_963574415.1 Tarsius wallacei
CGGCATTCCACTCACCGCCGCCGCCCAACGGCGCGGGTTTACCGGGTGTGCCACTGAGCCCGGCTGGTCGGGGCTGCGGTGGCAGGGCGCGGCAACTGCACTCCAGTCTGGGGGACCTTGAGACTCCAACTAAAAAAAAAAAAAAAAAAAAAAAAAAAAATTCTGGCCCAAGGGATATAAGCAAAAGTGCTGTGCTCTAATTCTGGCCCTTATCTTTAAAGGCATGAGCATATGCCTCCCTTGTCCCATCTCTTCTTCCCCTGTGGCTGAAATAGACCTCTTAGATTACAAGCTAAAAGCTAAGTTTTGAGAATAGTGTAACAATGAAGCTGCATTTCTGGCAGATGTTGTGGATTGGAGCCATCCCTGCATAGTTATACAGAGAGATATAAACTTTATCTTGTTTAAACTATTGTCTTTTGTCTAACTTTTTGATATACAACATAGGCTGTGTGTTTTGCATATCTCAGCTTCCTTCTCAGTAAGTTGATGAATGTGCTAGAAATCTGTTGTTGGCCACTGGCAACCAAGTACAGGAGTGTAAAAGTGAATGTGCTTTCCACCACTCCTTACCCTCCTCTGATCATAAGGTATGTTCATTTTAGGTGACTGAGTCGCATGTATGTCTACTAGGGTTTCTGACTATCTACTGTTTTCCAATCTCCATAAATAATTATTTACTTTTGCTTTCACCTTTTGTCTCTCTTATTTCTTATGCCATCTTTCTATAATTTCTGTGATCGGAAATGGAAGAATTTTAAATAACTTAAATTTTAAAAGCTGATTTCATAAAATCTGAACTCTGAGAGTTTGCAGGAAACCAGTAAGTGTATTATTACCAGTTAATACTTCCAAATGTGCCCGACACTGAATAGGATAGAAAAAGTTAATATATGTAGTCTTCAAAAAATTAATATTTTTAAAATGTATGATATGCACGCACACACACACACCACACACACACACACACACACACATACACATTTATCTAATTTTTAGTTGATTGGTGTTGAACTGATATTACTCTTAACAAGGTTCCAAAGGCATCTCAAATTCAACGTGTTCAAAACAGAATTCATTATTCACTTTCTGAGCCCTCTCCTTCTATTTTTGTCATTCTCAATGAAGGGTGCCACTCTTTATCTACTTATACCTGTCAGAAACCTGACCCCCTTATACAATTTTTCATTAATTTCTATCAGTGTTACATCTGATATATTTCTCCAAAACATCCACTTATGTTCCTCTTACCTCTAGCAAACTAGTCCAAGGCCCCATTCTTTCTCACTCTGAGTCACTCCGACTGGTCTTTTTTTTTTTTTTTTAGTTGGAGTCTCACTCTGTCACCAAGGCTGGAGTGCAGTGGCCTGCTCACTGCCGCAGCAGCCTCGACCTGCTGGGCTCAGATGATTCTTCCACCCCAGTCTTCCAGATAGCTGGAACTACAGGAGTGCCCCACCATGCCCAGCTAATTTTTTGATTTATTGTAGAGATGAAGTCTCACCAAGTTGCCCAGGCTGGTCTCAAACTCCTGAGCTTAGGCAATCCTCTCACCTCAGTCTCCCAAAGTGCTGGGATTACAGGTTTGAGCCACCTTGTTGGCTCTGAGTAGTCTTTTTATATTCACTCTAGTCTCCTTTCAATTTGTTCCCTTTACAATGGCTAAACATATCCTCTGAAATGCAAATCAGATAATGTCAAATTTCTACTTAAAATAGTCATCAATGGATTCTCTTTGCCCTTGGGAGAAAGGACAAGACCTTGAACAAGGCCTATAGGCCTTATGTGTCTGATTTTGATCCACATCTCTAGCCTTATTTAGCAACACAATTCCATGCCCTGCCATCGGTTCAGTTCCTTTGTCTTACAGTTGCCAAACTAGCCACAGGGCCTTTGCATATGTTCTTTTGTAGTAAACACTCCTTAACATCTCTTGAATCTAATCTTTATTTATTTTTATTTGTATTTGTATTTTTTTGAGTTGGCGTTTCATTCTGTCGCCCAGACTGGAGTACAGTGGCACGCTCCTGGCCACCGCAGCCTCGACCTGCTGGGCTCCAGCGATCCTTCTGCCTCAGCCTTCCAAGTAGCCAGAACAACAGGCGTACACTACCACGCCTGGCTAATTTTTGATTTACTGTGGAGAAGAGGTCTTGCCGAGTTGCCTGGGCAGGTCTTGAACCTGTGGGCTCAGGCAATCCACTCGCCTCAGCCTCCCAAAGTGCTGGGATTACAGGCTGAGCCACCGAGCCCGGCTGAATCTAATCCTTAAATCTTAGTTCCAGTTCCACTCTTTCAGGACACTTTGCCTAACCTCCTGTTACATATTTTCATAGAAAACTCTTTTTAGCATACATTCCAATTGCAATTTTGTATACTTTTGTATCATTATCTAATTAATATCTGATTTCTCTATTAGACGTCCCAATTATTAAGATCCCTGAAGATAAGAATTTTGCCTATTTTTGCTCATTATTGCATTTCTTGCACTTCACACAATAACTGATACATAGTAGGCTTAATTAAAACCCTTTGGAGACATCCACAGATCACCTACAAGCAACTTGACTGAACTCTTACAAAATAGTGAAAAATGAATCACTTCATATTAAATAGTATAGTGTTGGAACCAATTATTTATTGTGATGATATTTTGCTTATAGTATAATTTGGACATTGAGGAACTTTTTTATGACAAAAAATAAAAATTTTACATTTTATATTTTTCTAATGTGTAGCAACATGTGAAACAGTCACCGACATGCATTGCAGTTTCATTGATACTTGTTGTGCAATTGTAATTTGTTTGATGTCTTCCATTTGGTGTTTTTCTATTCGAGTAGACAATGCAGTCTCATTTTCTTCCTCCCACATTAACCATACATAATCTATTGTCCAGTCTGTTGTCTGAAGAAGGTGTGGAAGGATGCATTTGTGATTCATGAAAATCAGTTCTCAACAGATCAATCATATCCCCTCAGTATATATTCCAGGTCTTTATTTGTTTTCTCATGCAAGTTGAGTGGAAGACTTCAAGGAAACATATATTTTGGAAAAATTTGCACTTGCATAAATTTGTCCTGTGTGATCACCAGCAATCTCTTTATGTCCTCTGAGAGGAGATATCAGAGTGGTTTGCTAGATTTATGATGTCCCCTTAGAGGGGACATCCAAGTGCAAAGGGTTAAATATTTGTTGAATAAATGAATTTTTCCCCTCACTCTTATTTTCTGTTGGGAATGTGTCCCTAAATAATAAATAACCTGATTTTTAAAAATCAATTAAGAACACAAGCCAAATAAGATCAATGAATTAATTATTTAAAAGTCTTTGAATTCTTAGCTAAAAAAATAATAATAATTACAGTTTTCATAATAGTTGTGATGTTTAATATCGATGTATATTTATCTGGGATTTACAGTCAAAAATATATCTTAGGTTTATAAAAGAGAATACCAAGGGTATTATGAACTTCAACTTGGTAGCATTTGAAAATATTCAAGATATTACAGTTATTTTAATTAACAACAGTGAACCCATTCAGCAAGGCATGAATGCTTTTGTGCTCACTATTCTATAAGATCATTATTTACTTCCAATTTTATAATGAGATTTTTGTTCATTTTATTTTTGAAAACCATCATTGTAACTCATGATTTAATAAGCAATTTGTCTATAATAGTGCACCTTAGCTTTTTACTTGAGAACTGCAGATAGCATAAAGTAGTATGCTTGGAAATGATAATGTTATTTCGCATGCCTCCTTGTGGGACCACACTTACAATTGAGGAGGCAAATCTTTTGTACCTCAATCTGCATTTTATTTGTGAATATTTTATTCTTCCAACTGTAAAAACCTGATTCATCTTCAACTGGATAATAGTTTTCTGAATCAGGCTATGGATTGTGCTACATTCCCAGAAAGCAAAATTTGTGAGTTTTAGATAAATGTCACGTATTTTTGTTTAATTATCTCTTAATATATAATACAGCAGGGGTGAATGACAGCTGCACGAGGATGTATATATTCAAGAATCCTCTTGCTGGTTTTTGGCAGAGCTTACCGTAGTTCCAGTCTCTTTGTTTACCATGTGCAAAGGACTGGATCAACTTTCAAACACTTTATTATGGTTTAATGGGGGAATCATTAGTAGATGAGTTTAACAGACCCAAATGCTAGACACTCAGTGGTTTATTTTTCAAGATTAAAATAATGTCTGTTTCTAACCTTCAGTAGTTTAAAGCAAATTTGCATACAGCTGTATCCAGTTAAGTGCCTTTCAGACTTCTTGTTACATTAAGAATGTACAAGCATTAAGAGTGCTTGTAGTACAATTGACTTTAGGCTGAATTTTACATTAATGGCTCCTTTGTTATTTAGCTGGCATTAAAGGCTTAAGTACAAGAAAATCCATGTACAAAGCGTATCATTTTTATTTTAATTTAAACTCCCAAGAAATTTAGTGACTAAAACATCCGTTATGTCATTTGAAATTATTTTTCCCCCCTAAATCTCTTTGTAGCAAGAGACAAATGTTAGCAGCATCCCGAAATGCACAGTTACCTCAGATTGCTGGGCAAATTGATAAAGACTGCAGTGATACGAATTTTAACTACAATGGCCAAGGGACAGAAAGCTGATGGGGTTTGGGCCTCTCTTAGGATGCTGTTAGGAAAAGGGCCATTAACACTGGCACACAGGAAAAAGGGCTGTGAGTGGGATGCTAACAAGTACAGCACTGAGATGTACAGCAGAGGAGAGGTCTCAGTCGCTGCCGGACAGGAAGTGCTTTCAACCATTATCCAGTGGAAATCCTTCAGGCAGCCTTTATTTAACAAATGGCTTCAAATTGTGCTATGTATGTGATCTCTAGTAGCTTATTAATACCTTTAATAGTAACTACTCAATGTCTGATAAAATTCCTACTTCTCTGGAAATCGTGTGATGCCAGATAAGTGAATTTCATACTTAACTTTAATTTTACAACTAACTTTAAAATATACTCATCTGGCCGGGCTCAGTGGCTCAGCTTGTAATCCCAGCACTTCGGGAGGCTGAGGTGAGAGGATTGCCTGAGCCCGCGGGTTCCGAGACCCATTGGGGCAACTTGGCGAGACCTCATTTCTACAATAAATCAAAAATTAGCTGGGCATGGTAGCGCATGCCTGTAATTCCAGCTACTTGGAAGGCTGAGGCGGAAGAATCACAGGAGCCCAGCAGGTCAAGGCTGAGAGCGCTACCATGCCCCTAATATTTTTTTAAATTTATTGTAGAGATGAGGGCTCGTCAAGTTGCCAGGGCTGGCCTCGAACACGCAGACTCAGGCAATTCACTCACCTCGGCCTCCCAAAGTGCTGGGATTACAGGCTGAGCCACCAAGCCTGGCCAACTTTTTTCACTTTTACTTTCTTCTTCTTAGAAGTAAAGTGCTAAGAAAAGTTTGGCTAATTGAAGGATCTGGATAGTTGAGTTCCAAATTATTGTATGTTTATTACAAACATCCTCTCTAAATATCTTTCAAAAGAGTGCTGCTTAAAATTAATGTCTGATTTAATTTGGAAAGTGACTTTTCAATGAAATATGCAAAAGACAGATGGGAAGAAACTGAGGATTGAAACTTTGTTGACTGGGCTAAGTATGTTACTGGACTACTACCAAACCATAAGTCCACAGGGAGGTGAAACAGGTACCTGGAGAGTATGGCCAGAGGAAGCATCTGGTAGGACCAACAGACATAGAAAAAACCTCCTAGTAGTTGGGTAGAACACACAACTTGAAGAGCTGCCATGTTCAGAGATCCTTGTGCCACAAGTGTGGGGTAAGAAGAAAATGCATGTGAATGAACTTGAATGACCCAGGGAGACTGACAAACGGAGAACTCTTGTCAGTCTACCAGGTGAAATGGTTATCTGTTGAATTCACATAGAAATGCAGGCCCAGCCGGGATCGGTGGCTCAGCCTGTAATCCCACGCTTTGGGAGGCTGAGGTGAGTGGATTGCCTGAGCCCGAGGGTTCGAGACCCGCCTGGGCAACTTGGCGAGATCTCATCTCTACAATAAATCAAAAAATCAGCCGGGCGTGGTAGCGCGCGCCTGTAATTCCGGCTACTTGGAAGGCTGAGGTGGAAGGATCGCCGGAGTCCAGCAGGTCGAGGCTGCAGTGGCCGGGAGTGGCCACTGCACTCCAGTCTAGGCGACAGAGTGAGACTCCAACTCAAAAAAGAAATGCAGACCCTGTGTGGCCAGATCTTTTTTTTTTTTCAGTCAGGATTTCACTCTATCACCCAGGCATGAATGCAGTGGCACAATCTCAGCTCACTACAGCTCTGACCTACAGGGCTTAGGTGACCCTTCAGCCTCAGCTTTCTGAGTAGCGTGTGCCATTGCGCCCGGCTAATTTTCATATTTTTTGTGGAGACGAGGTCTCTCTATGTTGCCCAGGCTGGGTTTGCACTCCTGGGCTCAAGCAATCTTTCCACCTCAACCTTTCAAAATGCTGGTATTACATGTGTAAGCCACTGTGCCCAGCCGTAGCCAGCTCTTATAACTTTAAGATAGTAATTAATATACTCTGAAAAAATCAGAAAGTAGGTAAAAAGCGACAGGCCAGATCTACAAGTCTATTTTTCTGTTATATCCTTGGCATGACCTGCACGGACCTGCTTACTTCTGCTCCTCTCCTACTTGCTGCCCCTTCTTCACTAGTTGCACTGGTCTCTTCAAAAATTTTTGTGTGTGTGTGTGAGAGAAACAGGATCTTGCTGTGTTGTCCAGGCTAATCTAGAACTGAGCTCAAGAAGTCCACCCACTTCAGCCTTCAAAGTAGCTGGGGCTACAGGTGAGTGACAGTATGTCTGGTCACTGGCCTTTTTGTATGTACTTCAAATCATTATTTTTCAGGAGCACTCTTCAGTTATTCTTGCTGGATTCTATCTTTTTATTTATTTATTTATTTTGAGTTGGAGTCTCACTCTGTTGCCCAGGCTGGAGTGCAGTAGCACACTCACGGCTACCCCAGCGTTGACCTACTGGGCTCCATTGATCCTTCTGCCTCAGCCTTCCAAGTAGCTGGAACCACAGGCACGCACTACCATGCTCGACTAATTTTTTTTTTTTTTTTTTTAATTGTAGATACTGGGTTTTGCCAATTTGCCCGGGCTGGTCTTAAACCTACAGGCTCAGGCAATCTACTCTCCTTGACCTCCCAAAGTGCTGGGATGGTAGGCTGAGCCACTGAGCCTGGCTGCTCAAATATCTCTTATTCGTTCCTATGATAGCAGCAAAAATGTCACCTCACAGGAAACTTGTTCCTGATAAGTTTCTTCCCTCAAACATTTAAGATTAAAGTTTCTTTTTAATGGACTTTGAACTTTTTATTCATCTTATATATCCAATTGGTATTTGTATGTGTGTTGTTTTTTGGTGGGTGAGGTAGTCCAATGTTTTGTATAATGCTGATTTCTTCACTAGATTGTAAACATCACAAATTTTGGGATGTGCCTGTTTTGTGAAATGCTGTAGCTTTATAACTTAACATAGTGCATATAGAGCCTCTCAGAATACATTTATAGAATGACTTGGCCGGGCTCAGTAGCTTAGCCTGTAATCCCAACACTTTGGGAGGCCGAGGTGAGTGAATTGCCTGACCCCACGGGTTCGAGACCAGCTGGGGCAACTTGGCTAGACCTCATCTCTACAATCAATCAAAAATTAGCCGGGCGTGGTAGCACTCGCCTGTAGTTCCGGCTACTTGGAGGGCTGAGTCGGAAGGATTGCCTGACCCCAGCAGGTTGAGGCTGCGGTGGCCATGAGTGTGCCACTGCACTCCAGTCTGGGTGACAGAGTGAGACTCCAACTCAAAAAAAAAAAAAAAAAGAATGACTCAAGGTACTAACTTCTGGCACAACAGAACTGATCTATTTTGTGGGGAAGAGCACGTGAGATCTCTCCATGGTCCTGAAAGCTAATTATGAACCGACAAAGCCACTTGATTGAAACATTTTGGGTTGAGTGGTCTATGACAGCACTAGTAACAACTGGCCAAGGAGCAGGGGAAAGAAGAGAGGAGAAAAATAAACTAGTAAACTGAGCTAATATTTATTGATACCCTTCTACATACATAGTTGTCTTCTTTACATATATGAGGGGACTTTTAAAAGTTTGGGGAAAATATAATCAAATATAAAAATTAAAAATAGAAACTTTGTTTCACAACATAAGCTCCATCTTGGTTGATGCACTTTCATAAGTGCTGATACCAGCCATTTAGTTCATCCCTGAATAACTAAAAGTCCTGGAAAATTAACTGTGTCAATGTAGTCTTTAATTACATTATTAACTAAAGAAAATGGGGTTCTTTACAGATTTTTTAGAATTTGGAAACAAGAAAAAGTCAGAAGGAGCCAAATCAGGACTGTAAGGTGGATACCTAATTATCTTTCTCAAAATTGTCCTTATTTGTTGAGAGAAGTGAGCAAGACTATTGCCATAGAGAAGAAAAACTCTCTAGTGAAGTTTTCCTGAGCATTTTCCTGTTAAAATTTTGGCTAATTTTTTCAAAACAGTCTCATAATAAACAGGTGTTATCATTCTTTGTCTGTTCAGTAAGTCAACAAGCAAACTGCCTTGAGCATTCCCCAAATCTTTTGCTCTTGACTGGTCCACTTTTACTTTGACTGAATCACGTTCACCTCTTGGTACTCATTGCTTTGATTGTGCTTTGTCTTCAAGACTCTACTGGTAAAACTATGTTTTAACTCCTGTTATAATTCTTTGAGAAATGTTTCAGAATTTTGATCACATTTGTTAACAATTTTCTTTGAAATTTCTGCTCTTGTCTGCAGGTGACCTGGGTGTAGTCATTTTGGCATCCATTGAGTGGAATGTTTGCTCAACTCTAACTTTTTAGTCAGAATTCTGTAAGCTGAACTAATTGAAATGTCTATGATTTTGACTGTTGTTTGTGCTGTTAATCATTGGTCCTTTTCAATTAGAGCATGAACAAGATGAGTTTTTTTTCTTTAAAATTGATGTGGATGGCCTGCCACTGCAGGCTTCATCTTCAACGTTGTCTTGTTCCTTCTTAAAATATTTGTAAATTTTGGATTTCTTTGGGGCATTGGCTTTGTAAACTTTTTATAAAGCACCAATGATTTTATCATTCTTCCACTCAACATAAATTTGATGTTGCTACTTGCTTTAATTTTAACAGACTTCATCTTGCTCTGATAGGGGCTTTTTTTCAAAGTGATGTTTTAGCTTTCTTAGTATCCCAAACTAGATCCTGTTCAAACATATTATAATAAATTAATATAAGTTTATTTTGGTGCAGAAAAGTTTTTTTTAACTTTTTATTTTAAAATTGTGGGGTATTGTTTAGGGTTAGGTTTACAAATATGCGTCGTTCAGGCACCCTTGTTGATAAGGGGTGTCTCCCTGCAGAAAAGTTTTTAAATTCATGGATTATTTTTTCATAACACACATTTTTCATGAATTTTTTTGATGTCTCCTCATGTAATCGTATTTAATCTTCACAACAACCCTGCGATGTAGATATTAGTACCTTTATTTTGTAACTAAAAGAACTCAACACTCAGGGAGATTAGTTTTTAGGAAGTTGCGGTGCTCAGAAATGGCTACGATGACATTCAAATAGTACTTTGTTGGACACTAATATATACTTCCTTAACATAAGCTGCTGGGTACTGAGGGCTGACTAGGACTACTTAAATCCTTCTTGCCTATAGGAAGGATAGTTATGTAACCTCATATAAAAGGTCAAACCTGTACCTATGGAAACTGGGCCCATCCCAGCTTTAGGGCAAAAAAGACAGCAGAGTTTTTGAATCTACTGTAACCTATACAAGCAATTAACAACATTTATTTTTTCAGGATGAGTTTCTATTTGTATTATTATTTTTTTTGACATAGGGTCTCATTCTGTTGCTCAAGCTGGAGTGCAGTGGTGCAATCCTAGCTCACTGCAGCCTCGAACTCCAGAACTCAAGTGATGCTCCTGCCTCAGCTTCCCGAGTAGCTGAGACTATAGGCACGTTTTATCATGTCCAATTAATTTTTGGATTTTTTGTAGTGACAGGATCTCACTGTTGACCAGGCTAGTCTAGAACTCCTGACATCAAGTGATTGTCTTCCCTTGGCCTCCCAAAGTACTGGGATTACAGGGTTTAGTCACCGTGCTGGGTCCAGGATGAATTTTTAATGATAATAGATTCTTTGCAGTAAATAATAAACATATTGCAATATCATTAGTTACTGAATACAAAGGATGCTGCTCTTTATCTTTAGAAGGCATGTTTTGACAAAGTTTAGTCCTGAGAAGGAAAAGTAATAAGCAGTTTTATGATAAGAGGTTTTTCTTTAGGCTGCAGAGCACCTAGAAATGTCTAAGAGGTATATCCTAATGATCTAAATTATCTGAATTATTCTTCCAAATGTCTTCATTCTGGAACTGGTGAGTTATTACTTATAAGGGATGCCTGTGATACCACACATTTATTTGCACTTGCAGTCTTCAAAAAGAATGAACTGTTTGCCTAAGTGTACGGGACTCCCTAGGTATACTTAAGATTAGAGGTAAGGATGAGGCCTTTGATGAATGAATTTAGGTGTAGGACCAGTAAACAAATCTCAGAGGGGGAAGAGAGAGAGAAACTGCGATGATGGCCCCAAACTCAAGCTCAAAGTGAGGCTCAGGAACTGACCCATGGGTATTGGGGAAAACCCTATTGTCACACCCACAAATCCCAGTCAGGGGATGGGCAGAGGCAGGACATAGGAACTTATGCCTAATGCCCAGTGCATGCAGCATCATTCCTTTTGGGTTGCTTAGATTTTGATGAGCAAAAATTATTACTGGTCATCCTCTTATGTATTAGTTTCCTCTTTCAAGATCGCCACCTCAATCCTACCCCACTACTTTCCAGCTGCAATTTTACATACAACAGCTGCAATTTTACATACAACAGACCAAGAAACTAGGATTTGTCTTGGTCGAATCACTTCCTCTGATCATTGCTGGAAATGGAGAAAACATAGAGTATATAGGGTACTTGATACACACACAAAAAGGGCAGACATACAATATTTTTAAAAGATTCTACTAATGGAGTAATAATATGCTTCTCTCATTTATTATTTATTGAGACTATTCAAATCCAGTTTTCAGAATCTATTAAATTGTTTTATTTGCCACTTTTTAATTTAATTTAATTTAATTTATTATTATTTTTTTGAGTTGGAGTTTCACTCTGTTACCCAGGCTGGAGTGCAGTGGCACGCTCCCGGCCACTGCAGCCTCAACCTGCTGGGCTCAGGTGATACTTCCAAGTAGCCAGAACTACAGATGCGTGCTACCATGCCCAGATCATTTTTATTTATTTATTGTAGAGACGAGGTCTCACCATGTTGCCCAGGCTGGTCTCGAACCTGCAGGCTCAGGCAATCCTCTCACCTCGGCCTCCCAAAGTGCTGGGATTGTAGGCTTGAGCCACCGCGTCCGGCTTGTCACTTATATTTTAGATAGGATACACTCATAAATTAGGCCTTCCAAGGATCAATTAAAACAGCAAACAAACCTGTTGATATATTTAAGTTTTCCACAGATAGTTTCTTTGTGTCTCCTTATGCACTCATTTAATTCTGTAGTTTTTGTTTAATTTTTTTCCTATGAAAAATGACAAAGAAATTATAAAGCATTATAGACAGGAAATTATGGTCTGTAAGTCAATATATTCCAGCAAGTTGCTATTAATTCCCTGGCATTGAAGGTGAAGATTATAGCATAACATGAGAGTCACTTTCTGCTTATTTCAACCTAGGCTGGGTAATGAATATGATATACTTTTAAAGCAGATTGCTTTGTAAGTGTAGCATTTGACTATAGAAAATGAGATGCGATTTTAAAAGTTGCCATTCTAAAGAGAACATGTTCACACACATAGTCTTGAGTGAACGCTGAGGTAACATAACTATGGGACTGTAGAAGTAATGACATTAGAGCAACAAGCAATGTTGACTTCAGCAAAATAAAATTTGTCATCCGTCTGTGATTTAGATCTGCTATAAATAGAAACTGTTTAAAAGGTGTTATTTAGTCGTTTCCATTATGCAGCTGTCTACTTAAATCATTTAATTTTGGCATCTAATCCAACTCCCAGTCTCCATCAGAGACAAATAAGAAACCATATGTGAAGGCATCTGTGGAAATCTTCCTTTTATTTATGACAACATTAAAGTAAGACTCTGATGTCAGTTACTTAACAATAATAGACGTTCCTTTGCACCTATAGTGCTGGGTTACTTGGGCATATCCCTCAGTGGTATCTTATACCTACTGCTGTTTGCTTCATTATATACAGATGCACAGCAGTGGAGACAGTAATGTCTTCCTTAATTAAATAAAGCTAAATGTTAATTAGTCCAAAAAATTGATTTATTTTCAGTGCATGAAACTTTTCATAGTGGGCCTCTTGCTTTTTAAGAACAGGTTGTATTCTCATTTAGAACTTTACATTTCTCCCCTTTATTTTGGGTTTGTATTTGGAGTCTTGTGGTGGGATCTAATCGTCATAGAGAAATTATAGGTCTACAGATGTTTTCAAGATGTTCCTCTGTCAGTAGCAGATTATCCCCTGTAGCAAAATCTCATTAAAGTGCAATTTACAGAGCTCTGCTGATGTTGCCATCAACCAAAATTAAAGGCATTAATTTTTCAAAGTTCACAGAAGTCCTTACATAAATGATGTAGCAGTTTGCAAGAACAATTTACAGAAGTGTTATTTGCAGAATTAACCTACATTAACAGAACAAATGTTGTAAGGGTGGAAGAAAGGGCTGGGCAGTGAAATTGCAGCTGTTCCCATTTTATATTAGGTGCTTGATGTAAAGAAGTGTTGAAATGTAACAATGACTGCTTGCTGGGTGAAAAGTTGAGAAGGGAAAATAGGAATTTGAACGACCTCTCAGAAGAGTTAAGCTTACAATAGAGTGATCACCAGTTGGGGACACCCAGTGAAACCTTAAATTCTACTTTGGAACATCTGTAGTCAATATCTTTTAAAATATTCTCATTTAGAGAATGAGTTTATGCAGCTCATGTTGTGAGTATTTCTCTTCAATAAACTGACAAATGTTTGAGAATTTATTATCTGTACCTCAACTGATGATAGCTAAAAGATATGTACATAGTAGTGTTTGTGGCCCAAGATATTAAGGTGTAACTTTCTCCTAGTAGAAGAAGTGTACTTTTTTTTTCTATCATTATTGTACTTCTTTTCCACATATCTGTTTTCCTGTGGAAAAAAAATCTTGACTACTGACTGAATTTAAGCCATTATAGTTGAAATTTCAAAAGGATTAGAAATTTCTGAGATTAAAAACAGAAAAAAAAAACTTCTCTTTTGCAGTATTAACAATTTTGCTACCCCATTTGTTTCAGAACAGAGGGTACAGTTCTTAAAACTCATTAATCTTTACTAGTCTTTTTCCTTTCATTACATTAGTTATATCAGCCTGGATTTGAATCTCATTGTATAAATGAGAGGGCTCATCAGTCACACCTGGTCTCAGCCATTCTTTCTCTGAAAGGCTCATGCTTTCTCAAGATCCCAGGCATGGTCTTTATGCCGGAAGTTGAGGTGATGCTTTGTGATTAGAGAACCACTGGGATGATATCTGTGTCCATGCAATCTTGGTCTTGACAGTTCACGTCAATGGCAAACACAAGCTATTTCTGTTTAGTAGCCAGCCATTGAATGTGAAATTGAGTTTCTAGTTAACAGGTGTGCACACATATCTTACAATCACCCCACAAATTCTGTTGCAGCCATAAGAATTCTTGTGATTTGAATCGTTTTATGCATGCCAGGTTCCATTTGCTTCGTCTGAACTTTGTCTGGGTGCATACTCAGTTTGATTACATCACTTTTTCCCCCCTCCCTTGTGAATCTAAAAAAGTTCATGGACTTTTGTCAGGAAATTCACCTCTGGGTGAGTTACTATGAGTTCATACATATGAAATCTTTTAAAAAAATTTAAAGAACAACAATAAATAATGATACTATGCAAAATTCAAAGAACAACTCAAATACAAAATTTTAAAAAATAGTTAAAAAGAGAAAAAAACCAGAATGCTGGGAAAAATTTGGAAAAAGCACTTTTCTTTTTTGTGTGAATGAAATTTATGCTTTTGTTCATAAACTCTGTTGTTTGGGAAAGTTTCTTATCTGAAAATGACAGTTCCTCAAGGGACTAGGTGGAATCCATGTCCATTGGTCTTTCTGTTGAGATTTTCAAAGAGGATATCAATTATGTTCTAGAATTATAGGGCCATCTGTTAACCAGGAGCTGATTTCAAATCATCAAATATTGGTAGGAACATTAAGCCTTGCTAATTTGCATAGTATCATTATCTCTAATACAAAAAATACATTTGGGAAAAAGTGAGTATTCTCTGGTCTATTCATGTATATTCACTTGGGTACAGGGCAAGCCCTATAATATTTACAATGAGTAAGGTCTACAGCTATTATTCATACCTACCTTGACATAGTAAAAGCAGCAATTGTTACTTTATTATCTCCTAGACAATAAATATGAGAAGCTAACACATATGATGGATTTGATTGACATTTCTAAGTCCTAGTAAAAACTATTCCTAAAATTTTCTCTAATATTTTCTAGATTAAATATTCCTTAGGTTGTTTGAATAATCTACAAACATATGGTAGAAGATTCCTTTTTGTAATATGAAAAAAGGCAAGTAATTTGCTCATTTAGGTAAGGCTTTATACTTTGCTTAAGAAGGCTAGCTTATAGAAATATTGACTGAATCACTTATTTTTATTTGTATTTGATAATAAATTTTCCTTATTCATATCTGCTCTATCATTAAAAACATAACCAACAAAAATATTATAAATCTGACATAATAGTAAATGCCTATTTATATTACATATCTAATGTTTCATAATAATTATATAGCATCAGCACAACCAAATTAGCTTTTCAGATATTAGTGATTTATGAACAATTTGAGAATAATTACATATAATATAAATAATAATGTCTAAAACAAATTTTTTTAAAGTACCAATTAATCAAACAACATTTAAAAGTGACTTACCCTTTTACTGAAGAATATTAAATGCTATATTCAGAACATTACTAAACATCCATTCCTGCCTTTGTTCTTTCATTCATAAGTGGGTAAAATCATGTTTCTTACATTTGGTTAGTAAAAACTGAATTCCACTTCAAATAACAGAACCTGGAGAGTCTTTATTTAAGATAATGTCACTGGAGTTCATCCTAGGCTTTACTCGCAATTCCAAAAGTTCACTAAAAATGTAGACAATTGTTAATCCTTGTAACTAGTGCAGTGTGACCCACAGACTTTCCTCACATGGGCAACTTGCACAGTGACTCAGCCGCCTCCCTGCCAGTCAGACCTGGTGATGTACAGTCTAGACCTCTCTCTTACCTTAAGAGTTTATCTTTAACCAATGTATTTTCAGGCACTCAGATTCTTACATTTCTTCTGTCCTCCTCTCTTCCTTAGAAGCTTCCTCTGTCCTGAATCTCTTCTTAAATACTTTACTTAAGCCAATGGCCCAAATAACAAAGATAACTTAATAGGAATATTTTTTGCCAAATTTGGTCAGAATCAGTCCACACCTTTAACAATTATTGTGGAAGAAATATGCATGTCCACAATCATCATTGAACAGATGAAATAATGCATCTATTTAGGCAGTTGGTTATTTTTCAGTTTCTGCAAATGAGACATTCACAGTGGGAGGTACCAAAGAGCAGGGTTTACCTGCACACGTATGTTTATTGCAGCATTGTTCACAATGGCAAGAACCTGGAAGCAACCTTGCTGTCCATCAAAAGAAACTTAACTTGTAATTCAACTCAAGTAAAAAAAAAAAAAATGTTACCCAGAAACAGATAACCAGTTGGAGAAGACTCTAGACTAAACTCTAGCCTCCTGATTCCTTGTCCCATGTTCTTTGAACTGTTCCACTCTATGGAAGTAGAGTGGTAGACAAACATGATTTCAAATGAGTTGACCTGGGCAACATTTGCCAACCCTGTAAATAGGACCCTACCAGACAAATATGAAACAAGCTTGCCTTCACTTCCTTGCAGGTGCTACATCAGTAATCCTTATAAAATACCTTCTCATCTCTAAACCACTTTTCTGGCTTTGTGCTGACTACAGTTTTTTTAAAATGTATCCTACAAAAGACTCTATGGCCCCAACCACTGTATTATTTAATTGAAAATTAAAGAATTTTAAATATTATTTTTAAAATATATAAAATAAAAGTATTCCTACACCATTTTCCATTCTGATAAGCTCTGTCTTGGAGAGTCTGGTTTCAAGTTAACCCTATACCTTTCTTTATAAATGTTTATCTGTTTCAGTCTACTTTTATGTGCCATTGTTATGGTAAATGTAGTGTAGCATGTTACAGTCTGTACTGACACTTCCTCAGCTACAGCAGTTCTGGGTGTCATGGACAAAAATAAACTTTCTTACCTGAATCCAAGACTAGTACTTACTAGAAACTGATGCACCATCTTGTTGATGTCAGATGTATGTGTGTTATAAACCAAAGTAAGATCCTTGTAAGTAGGTTGTGTACATATCTGTATCTTTTACAATCCCAATTAAATAAATGAATAGATGGAACTCTGTACTGATGCTTTTCTGAAGTTTACAGGTTTATACCTGTTAATACTCTGCTTAGGAATAGTGGGTGATCCCGGAATAAATTTAGAAAGCCTGGCTCTATAGTTCCACAGCCTTGTTAGTCATTAAGTGGACAACAGTCTAGTGAAGTGTTTCTGGAGCTCTGGAAGAGCTCACTGAGTAGAGTCTGCTTTACAAAACCTAGTACCTCTTGGTACAAAGCCCTTTGTTAACTTGATGAGTCATTTGAAGTGATATATACATGGGATGTATAATGCAGCTTCTATGGGGAGGTTCCTATCCCAGTTACCACAAGTTGAAATGTTTCATAATCCTTCAATGAATCATCCCCCTGCAAAATGGTATAAGTAGCCTTATGTCTGCTAACTGAAGACAATTAAAGATAAAACTAAAGCTAATAGTTTCTTCCCAGATGAGTAACAACTATTTTCTGGCTCACTGTGGACAGGTTAGGATACATTTCTTGGAACTTTCTACTTTTATTTTTTGTCAGAGGAATTGTATCTAACACCTTACTTATGTATCATGTTTAAGCCCTTCATGCAATATAGTGGTGGGATAGCATGAGTAAACCAATGATGCCACAATTACCTAGGAAAGTATAATGATTTGATCTAGAATTAAGAGTTGTGAATGAAATAAAGGGATTAGTGATGCAGAATTTCTTGAGGAATAATGTGAAACACTGTTCACTGGTTGTAAAATCCTAACTGTATTTTTTCAAAACTGCATAGAATTAGGTAACTTCTGTGTTTTGATTATAAAAGCTGCCTGAAGTAATATTTTACTGGACCGTAAATTGTTCTGACTACATTTCATGCCTGATGAAATCCTTACATTTGTGGTAGAGAATGTAGGCCCTTGTTTCATAACTAATCTTTTAAGTTTTCTGGAATAGAAAAATCTTAAATTTTTTCCTAGAAAATGGCATGATTAAAAGTATCATAATATTTTTTGAAAATGGTCTGACATAATTAAGGATGTTGGTCAAACTAACCTTGAAATTAGTCTTCAGATATATCTTATAAGATATATACACACACACACATATGTGTATACATATATAGTTGACCACTGAACAATGTGAGATTATGAGTGCCAACCCCCTATGCGGTCAAACAGAGAGGCAAAGGAAGTGAAGGAGGTGGAAGGAGAGGAACAAGAACAGGAATGCTCAGTGTAACATTTACTAAAAAACATCTGTGTATAAATATACCTGCTCAGTTCAAATTATTGTTGTTTAAGGGTTAATTGTATTTTAATATAATATTATAGATTAATATAGGTCTGTACATATCTGCTAATTTATCTAAGTAAATGTCTAGATTTCAAGAGATGTAAATACATTAGTTTAATATTCCATTAGCAGTACAAATAAAGCTATTGTGTAACACTGAAAAATGCTTTCTGACTTACAGACTGAAACATATCATCGTTGATTATGTCTACTATGTATACAAAAATATGTTTAAAATTTGCTTAAACTGATCCTAATGCGAGACAGGAAGATATGACAGAAAGGGTATGGACTTTAGAGCCAGACATGTGTGTTCTGCTCTAAGCTCCTTGTCTTCTGAATTTTGTAACCTGTTTTAGGTAAATTTCCCTTGAAACAATTTCTGATGCAGAGAAGTTTTCATGCAGAAAATTTATTGAAAAGTTATTTGGGATCAATATATTTATAAGTGTCTCAGATTGAGGAAAGGGGGCCTGGCCTTTGTCCTATGATATTAATCAATCACTAGTAAAGGCCTATGATATTAATCAATCACTAGTAGTGAGCTTCCTATGGGAGAGTGAATAACTTGCCTTGCCCAAAGCAGTTCTTTCTGGTAGAAGGAGGAAAATCTCCAGAAAAGGACTAAACTATGGGCTCCCAGCAGCCAACACTCAGGCAGCTAGGAGAATGAGTGCTTTGTCATGAAGAGGGTGATGTCACATATTGTCTACTTGGCTCTACTTGCTTCATCTAATAAGATTATCCCATCTGAGAACAGTGACTCCAGAGTCTTGATGAGTCACTTATCTTTAGGAAACCTCTAAGAAAAGATGAGTGAAAACCATGACCACTGCCACTCAAGGTTATAGCTGAGACCTCGTATTTCTCTATTGTCTTACCTTCTACTATCCAATTCCCTGATCTTCAGCCAGTACCTCTGTGGATCTATGGGGCTTACCTTGTGGAGTGACACAGACCATTACTAAGGGGTCTGAACCCTTCCTATAGGCTGCTGCACTTGTCCATTTACTCTCAAAAATAGACAAGAAAAATTCAAGAAATGACCAGTGAATCAGCTGCATGCCAGACATCCTTTTCTGCCTGTATTGTATAACAGCAGCCATACCTTGACCTCATAAGACAACACCAGGGTAGTGACTGCCAGGGTAGTGACTCTCCTGCAGTCTTTTGATACAGGAGCCCAAAGTGATTC
The DNA here is from genome assembly GCA_963574415.1 of Tarsius wallacei. Taxonomy (NCBI): domain Eukaryota; kingdom Metazoa; phylum Chordata; class Mammalia; order Primates; family Tarsiidae; genus Tarsius; species Tarsius wallacei. The sequence continues at coordinate 19,172 of CAUYQG010128086.1, forward strand.
AGTGTAAGATACATCTTAAAATTTGATGATATCCCTACTGTGTGCCCTCATGGAAACATGAAAACCAGGATCTCTAGATCCACAGAGGCTGAATTTGTGAAATCAGAAAATACCAACTCCCCACATAGGTCACTGAGAGTGATACGAAGTTTACCCACTCCTATTTTTCCCTGTTAGACTCTAGATCTGTGTATTCTATCTAGTGGGAATGCAGTACCAAAGAATGGTCATTGATTTAGAGTGTTTACCACATCCTTTAGGATGGTTCCTCAATATTGCTTCAGCTGCACTACCAAAATGCTGTTTCATCACTCTATCAGACCGAAAGTATCTTGGTTATACAGCATATATCAGGATAAGTGGAGGTTATGATTATACACTTACTGTTTTACCTTAGTCCAAAGTATTCTACTGGTCTGGAGTGATATTATGCAGTATCATGCATTTATGTATCGAGCACTCTATAGGCCCTCAGATCTTGGTGCTAAACAAGGCTCGGCAGGCATGTAAGGCAAACCCTCATTTGGAATTTGAGTTCTAATCAAAATGAATCATTGCCTCTTCTAAGGTGGAAGAGGTCCAGTGTTATAGCTAGCTTACCACCAAGTGGCTGATTGGATTTGGGGATAGTGCTGAAATTGAGGGTCAGCAATGGTCTTCATTGCTATTAGGTTGGATAGCTCACCAACCTTTCCATGTGTGGGAAATCAGAAACAGATTATATTGAGCAGCCCACATGAAGCAGACGGGTGCTACTTAAGGAACAGAGAGGAACTGTTCCAAGGCTTAAAAAAGAAATGTGTGTGTGTGTGTGTGGTGAGGGGATGGAAGGACCAGTAATAGGTCCTAGAAGTTCTCAAGTTTCACAAGATGGTAGTCCTCTAAAAACGCATTCATTTATATATTTTGTTCTTGCCTTTTTAATTTTCTTATTTGTTTGCCCTTTGTTTCTGAATTTCTTTTTAATCTTAATTTCTTTTTGGTCAACACTAGTCAATGTGTCAAATTAATGAACACAGGCCATGTGGGTAAATTTGGGCAAATAAATGACTTTAGTAGTCTCATTTTTCTCATTTATAAAAGTAGAGTAAAAATATTGTTTTGCAAGGTTATTATGGGAGATGAAAGCATGTCTATGAAGTGCTTGTACTTGCAAAAATGGTCAATAATTGCTTACTAATATTTTTTAAAATTGTAAACAATCACTGCTGCACTAAGGAGGAAAGGATGAGGTTTTCCATCTTGTTCAGAACTCTGATTGTAGCGATCTGGCAATGTAGAAGGAAAGCAGACAGATGAAGTATGTTAGGGGAGGACCACCTCCCATCCTGCCTAGGGACTGACCTAATAAGGTTTTTTAGTGATTGACCTTGTATTTTGTATATTTTTTATTTGTTTTCTTCTTGAAATTGTGTAATTTTTGTATTTATTTTTGGGTATCTTCACTTCTATGCTTATATACTGTTAATGGGTTTTTTACTTAAAGCAATGCTTACTCTAAACATTTCAAGCACTAATATATATGTATCATGGGGAAAGTTTCCACCTCAACCTATTACTAAAAGATGACTTTAGGCACTAGATATTTATTCCTTTAGACTTTTTCTATGAAAAATCAGATATTACTTATATTTTTTTAACAAAAAATAATATTGTGAGATTATGTTGTGTGTATCAATGTATCAAGTACTCTGTAGGATTCAGATTATGGTGCTGAACAAAGGCTTCAGGTCTTTTGTCTATAACATTGGGATAATGTTAATGACCTTATGAGGTTATTGTGTGAGTTAATTGAGAAGTCAATATAAATTACATATACTTGTATATAACATATATGTGTGTCATATACACATATGCCTAATTGTGTCATGCCTGCCATATAGCAAATATTAGCTATTATTATGATTATGCTTGCCTGAATACATATGTGAAATCCCAACAGGATGTTTTATATCAGTGTTTTTTTCTCACCTCCTTATTTCTCAAAGAGAACAATGACTAGAAAACATTGGTTGGGTAAATACTGCATTATCATAATTACAATTTCCCTGAGAAAAGTGGCTTGCAGTTTGAATATTCAGCATCATAATTACAATTTCCATAAGGAATGTAGAACAGTTATTATAAACAACACAATAATCACTTGGTCCATAAGGGAGAACAGATTATTAGGGGAGTGAGGAGAGAGAAGCAAAAGCCTGTTTTCTAATCAGCATTCAGAGTAGAAATACAGAATCTAAGAATAAATTGTAATAGCACCTTGAAACACTCTTGCCTGAATTTATCACAAAAATGCTTAACATGATGGCAAATTTCCATGGGCTGATTAAATGCTGCCTATATAATTTTTCCTTTTATATAATTTAATCATTTTTATTAAACATTCCTTCTGTATTTCTACTTATTATTCATAATTACTATGCCCCCAATAAATTTTAAAAAGCAAATTATCACAAAATACAAAAAGCACTAAATATTTAAAAAGCAATTCAGGGGGGAAAAGTTTCATCAAGTATTTTTCTCTCTACAGATAAACATTTATCCTTTGTACAAAGGAAAATGAGTAAAAGGTTTTTGTTTTTGTTTTTTAAGAGAAGAAAATGCCCTTTTTACTTCTGTGTTGCTTTAATTGGCTTTTATTTAAACGTCTTTCTTTTCTGCTTTTTTCTTTTTTTAGGTGACGTGAGCAAAACAGAATGCAGCTTTCAAGGTTGGTACTTTTCATATAATTTTTTATTGCAAGTTGGCAATTTATACTTGTATAAACTTGTGGGATAAAAACTGTTGTTATAGTTTACGAATTCAATGTGGAATCATTAAATCAAGCTAGTTAACCTATCCATCAACTCAACTTCTTAACATTTTTTTTGTACGAACATGTGAAATGTACACTCCTAGCAATTTTGAAATGTGCAATACTCTATAATTAACTAGATTCACCATGCTGTGCAACATAACTCTTTAAAAAGAAAAGAAAGCATATTCCTCTTGTCTAACTGGGATTTTGTACCCGTTGACCATTATCTCCCCATTTTCTGCAACCTCCAGCCTCTGAAACCACAATTCTACTCTCTGTTTCTGTGAGTTTGATTGTTTTAGACTTCACATATAAGTAAGAACATGCAGTATTTGCTTTCTGTTTCAGTCTTATTTCACTTAAAATAGTGTTCTCCAATTCCATATCACAAATGACAGAATTTAACATGTATGTTAATATGAAACAGTATGAAGGTAGCCAAGCAAAATATGTCCTTAGCGTTTCAAAGATAGCCGTTAGAAGACATTATGGTTTTATTTTCCTCACTTGCTCATGGATGAAAATATATCAATCTAATATAACAGCTTATTCACTCCTTGGCAAAATTGTGAAGTTAGAAATTAATATTTTAATGTTTTCATTCCATTCATCCATCTATCCATCATTCCATCCATCTACCATTCATGTACATTTTTTTCAGTTAATACTTATTGCATACATATTTTGTGCAAGACCCTGCCATTTGATTTTTCTCCATTAATGCTTCTTTTTGGCTTACGTTCAACAGATTCCCAACCCCTCCTCTTTTTCCAGAACTTTCTGCTATCACTGACAGTAAACCTTTACCTATTATCACAAGTTTTCAATTTTAACTTGCTTTACCCGACAAATGAGCAGTGTTTCACTGACATTGCTCAGCTAATATGTATTCAGACATGTCTACTCACAGATAATTGGGGCAAAGGAGAAATTGTCAGTGTGATAATTGCCAGGTATATTATAATTTAAGATAAGTAGAATAGTACTAAAAATTCTTTGTCTGGCTTCTGAGATAGCAGATTCAGAACTCAGTTATATAAAAACACACCTGAATTAAGATGCAGTGTAACTCTGCAATGACAGGTTATCATGGGTTGAATGTTTGTGTCACTCTGAAATTTGTATGTTGAAGTCCTAAACCCCAAAGTGATGCATTAGGAAGAAGGAGGGCCTGTTGGGAAATGGTTAGATTATGAGAATTGATCCCACTTGGATGGGATTAGGGCCCTTATAAAAAAAGGCTCAAAAGTGTTGCCTTGTCCCTCCCACCATGAGAGGACAAAGAAAGCATTCTCTATAAGGAAGGAGGTCCTTACCATACAATGCACCTGCCTGTGCCTTGATCTTTGTCTGCCTACCCTCCAGAACTGTAAGAAATAAATTTCTGGTATTTAAATTTCCCCAGTTGATGGTATTTTGTTATAGCATCCAGAACAGACTAAAGCACAAGTGTTCTCATCTATAAGGATTTGACACATCAGTAGGTTGAAATGGAACCATGGTCTTCACTCTTGACTTCATAGATAAAAGCAAAACCAATTATCTTCCATTTTGTGAAAGTACAATGTCCTAATGAAGAAATTTAAAGGGAAAAAAATATTGATAGCTCCAGACCCACCTCCAGGAAATATTTAAATATTTTATTAAAAAGGCCCAGTTTTGAACCTGCCTATGACACTCAGTCTATGCCTATAATATCTTAGAGTCACATGACTACCTATGTACACTCTATTTAGATGCTTCTGATGGATTGTGTTAGCCACTGTAGGTATACTCCTTCCCTTCTCATGAGAGGGAATCCCAGTTAGAGACTTTTAGATCTAAAAAAATACTTTAACTATTATCCATTTGTAACATTTTTTTCTTTTAATAATGAAATCCATGTCCACAGAGGCTAAATGAGCAAACTGTCCTAAGTCTTGCAGTTCACCAGTGACCAAATAAGGGCTGCAATCACAATAACTACCTCCTTACCCTGGGACATCCTAGACTGGTTGGTAAGGAAGATAAAAATATTTTGGGGGAACGGAAAGTATTTCTGAAACACCATGTGACATACCAACCTGTTACCTGAAATTGTTTATCTCTTCTATTTTTAAGCATTTCCCTCTTATTTCTCTGACTATATCAGGAGTTCCCTTAGGATAAAACTCATGGCTGCAATTTCTCTGTAATTTTACCATATTGATATAAGTTCTAAGTAAATGTTGTACAGTTTATTTTTATTCTAAATCTTGTCAAGAACACTAAAGCTCTGCCTCTCTTCCAGTTCAGTGAGTTCCACTGACATTCTTTGTACAACTCGGGAGGAAAAAATCACTGGTGATGACCAGAAAGCAAATAATGATGACTGTTTTTGTTTTTGTTTGGGCATGTGTGTGTATTTTAGGATTTCTGTGAGTAGGAGGTGAGCAAAAGGAACAATTTTAAATATATAATTTATCTGGAATTACTAGGGTTTAATGACTTGCATGGTAAACCATTAGAGGGACCGAAGAAAAGAGAGAATACATATTGAAAATGCTTGGGCAGATAACAGAGGGGGTCCAGAGGCTAAGCATTAGAATGAATAGACTAAATTTTTTTTTAAATATAGAAGAAAGATGAGAAATAAGAAAACCAATTTCCTTTTTATTACAGATGTTAAATATAATTTCCTTTTGTCCTTCCTGTGCATCTGAAAAGAGGATGTAGCTCTTATTTCCATGTCAGAGTTGTTCAACATTTTCACACTTGAATGTGTTGTCTTTAGATTGGAACACCACAAATTCAGGGACTATAAATAACCTATTTTCTATGCAAAATATACAGAATGCCATTCAAAGAAGCACAGATTATGCAACAATTGTTAATTAAAGAGCAGTTTCAATATTTGCATGACTCTTTCAAAGATCATTAAAGGTGATCAGATTTGTAACTCACAGCACAATTCTTTTCACAAATCTCTTTCTTCCCCTATCAAATCTTTCACACTCTGCAGTGTTTGGAATCTTCATCAAAACATTAAACTTCTTTTGTTGTCTGTCTCTCCCCCACCTTCCTTTTCTTCCAGCATTTTACTATGAAGTTCAACTAGTATCTGTGCCTAAAACCTTCTTATCCACCTAACTCTCTGATTTTATCTTTCCAGGTTTTCCCATTAGAGAGGGAGAGATAATAACTTATAAGGCAGATTGTGGCAGTGCTAAGTGTACTCAAATGTCAGTAAGTCTTGTCTCCATCATGTACATTCTGTAGATAAAAATAAGGAAGATGGTAGACTCAAAATTGTAAGCAGACGGAGCATGCATAGTAGATAGCTCAGTGGATTCACTTCTTAGCTTTTATCTTTACTCTCTACCTCAAAACAAATAAAACTAGAATAAAGAATGAGGCATAACTCTCTAAAGATAAAATAATCAAGAGAGAGGACAATACCAAACTGAAAAGGCAAACACAAATTAAAAGATGGAGAGTGAATGGACAAGAGTAGTCGTCTTAGCAGAGCAGAGGGTTGAAACTAAAGCATATAGAAAAACAGTGAGAATGAAGGTGTCTGAGCTACTTACACCCAGAAAGTACCAGAAATTAGAGATATTAAAGATAGAGATTAAGGAAGGGACTGAAAATGTTAAAATGGAGGTCGGAAATTTGTAAATGGAGCAATTTAACCCCCAGCTCCTGTCTCTCACAACATGAAGCCAGGAAACTACCTGTGCCCCATTTTGTCAAAGACTTGAGATATACTTTCTGAACCCTGGAATTCAACCCAAGAAGCACTAGTCTTGGAAATTCTAGGATCACTAGAGGAAATGTGCTTTAGTAAAAACAGGGGATTTAATTAAAGTCTACAAAAAATAAATAATCAACAATATTCTTATGGAAAAATGAGACCCTAACTTGTTTCTCAGAACTCTGAAAGCCAAGCTGAAATACAGGAGGCAGGAAAACAGAGGACTCCTCTCTGAAGACTCTGAACAACCCTAAAGAAAGGAACTACAGATATGAACACTTTGGTTTCTCCCAGTAAAAAGACAGTTCAGTGATTTACTGCAGGCTACACAGAGGCTCACCAACTAACGAGTCCCACTATAGACCATGAACAAACACCAATATAAATAAAAAAGAGAAGATAATGCGGGGAGTAAAATAAAATATTAACAACTACAATGCTCTCAAAATTGTGAGGCATATCTCCAAAAGTGGAACAGGATGCTACATTAAAAAAATAAAAAGAAACAATCCAAAAATTTTTTTAAAACTCTTGGAAATAAAATATATGATAGCTTAAGAAGAAATAACTCTATAAATATGTATATCAGAAGTTATACTTAAGGACAGTATCCAGAAAGTAGGAAAAAAACATGAAAAGGTTAAAAATAAGAAAAAAAAGTTTAGCAAATCAGATTTAATTTAGAATTCCACCACCTGACTCATAGAAATTCTTGAAATAGAGAAGGGGTTGGAAGTAGGTGATTGCTAAATAATAACTGCAAACTAATTTCTAGAATTAGGGTGTTAATTTTCAATGTTAAGGACTCAATGGTACTCCCAGTAATAAATGGGAGAAAAAAATAATAATACAGGTTCAGAATAGAAGAGACAGGAGAATATCCCACATGCTTCCAGAGACAGAGTAGAAAAAAAGAAGGAAAAAGTTACCTACAAAGAAATGAGAACCAGAATCAACTATGACTTTCCAGTATCAACCCTGAAACCTAGAATTTAATGGATCATTGCTCCCAAATTTCCACATGCTCCACCAAGAGAGTGAAAAAATAGCACCCAGGAAATAGGTAACAATATAGGAAGGAGGGGAAAAATCCCTAGTTGCCAGTGAAGAAGTTCTGAAATACCAGCTTATGTATCTCCCTCTAGAGAGCAACCAGGGTAACAGACTAGCTACAGTAAAACTATAGATAGAGGGGCTACAGGAAGAGCATCTTAAAATCAAACACAATACAACCAGCAATAATCAATAATCAATGTGTTTGTACATATTGGGAGATTTTTATTTCTGCAGGAGAATTGGGGAGTTAGTGAGTAATAAATCATAGAAATTATGTAACAATAAATTATAAATCAAGGCAATGATTAACTTCACAAGATACAAGAATAAAAATAAACTATGGAATATCACATCATTCAGCTGTAAATATTAACAGAGTCATAGTAATAAATGCTGACTTTTGATTTAACCAAAATTATAATACAACTATATAAAGAAGATAAATATGTATGTGTTGGAGAGACAATTTTAAGTAGCTAACTCTTTATTTAGTATAGGGGAAGGCAATGAGGAAGAAGAGGAGGAGAAAGAAGGGAAAAAAACAGCATTTCAACTATGTTATTTAAAAACAGTTTATTATCAGATTGGCAGTAGTGGGAAACTGCCAGGGGAGGGAGGAGTGGGATTGGCAGGGAAACTGCCAGGGGAGGAGGGGCACACCTCATCAACAGGGATACCTGCACTATGAACATTTGTATACCTAACCCTGAATTGTACCCTGCATCTTTAAAATAAAAAAAATAAAAACAGCTTATTATCAAAATAAACAACTATAAGATGTGAAAGTAAGCCTATTGAGAGGAATAAGGCAGGTTATTGTTATTATTACTACATTTTTCTTATTAATGTATTATAACTATATTATTATTTCCGTATCTGACTTTTTAAACTGAGTCTATACTACTTTTTTAAAAAAGATAAATTTAAATGTATTTAATATAAAAAATGTATGATTTACTCTAGTTTTAAATCCTGGCTTTACCACTTAACTTGGGAAAATCACTTTTTATTTTATTGCTGTTTTGCTGGTTTATTTGCTTGTTTGTTAGGCTTTATTTTACTTTTCCTCATAAAGGAGGTAATGCAGGTGAATGATCCTACTTTAGTAGCTGACATGAAGCAGTGAGCCCTCCAACATTCATTTTTGCTTCCCTCTTGAAGGGACTGAGAAATTTGGTAGCTGTTTTCAAATATTTGAAGGAGTCTTATGTGGAAGAGAGAAGCAATTTGGCCTATAGTTCCAAGTAATAAACACAAGAAGCTGAAAGGCTCAAGAAAACATATCCAGCTCAATATAAAAAAGTAACATTATTATAAAACATGGCTATCCCAGGGCACAGGTAACTGGTGAGTTCTCTGTGTTAAGAGTCTTTAAAATATAGCTTGAAGATAACATAATGGGGATGAAATACAGTATAGAGGTAATGCAAACACTGTGTGGGTCAACCAAGTAGAGTTCCAGGTCCTTCCTTCCTATAGTCTGGATGCTGCTTGCCCTCCAAAGACCACCAGGGAAAAAAGCTGTACGTTATCGTTGTTAGTATGATAGCAGCAGAGATTACAAGAGAAAGCAATAGGCTTCAACTGCTTTAAGCACTAAGAACGATGTAAAAAAGTAGAAGTTAGAATAATCTGAGGCAAACCCTGTGCCAGATTTAGCATTATTAAACAGTTCAAAGCCCCAAAAGGTAGTTAGGGCAAAGTTTTGATATCTCCTTTGAAAGCAGTGTAGCTCTTCTGGAAAAGGACTGGCTCAGGACTCACTCTGAATATGAACTGCATCCTTTCCTTAGTCAAACACAGGCAGACCCAGACTTGCTAAATATTTACTTAGGAGGCAATTAATTCCAGGCTTGTCAGCATGACACACAAATTTTTCGCAATCTGACCCAAGTAACATTTCCAACTTCCTGTCCTGATCTTCCTCTACCAAGCTCTTTTCGTTCCAGCCACATTAAACTCTTCACATTCCCCCTTCTCTCCTCTCTGGCACAACACACTGACTAGGCCAACTCAAATTCCTCCCCCTTCTCTGTGAAACCTTCTTACACTCCCCGGTTCAAACTGAGTAATCCCTTTTTGTTCCCAGGTCTTTTTGCTTGAACATCTATCATAGCTCTTAACGTGTTGGATTATAATTTATGTCTTTGTGAGTTTATCTTTTCTACTTGATTTCTCAAATAAAAGCATCCTATTCTTTTTGGTACTCACAGTACCTAGCACCGTGTGTGGTTTGTAGCAGGAACCCAATAAATGCTATTGAATGAATAAAATAAATTAGGAAATGAATGAGAATATACACTATAGTGTGTGCCTTTTTAAACAACTGATCTAAAAGATTAGTAATTACACAAAGAAAGCTTCAGTAGGCAGCTTGAACATCTGGACGATTGTAATGCAAAATATTTACTTAGGAGGCAAAGAGACAATCTCTTTTCCTGTTGAAATATAAAAGAATTTTTGTTTCAAGAAAAATTGCATTTCAAAAAAAACTGTCTACAGTATAAGAGACTAAGTTTATATCTTTGGGGACATTCTCTTGTCTTTTTAAATTACAAGAGTGAACAAGATTTAAACCAAGCAGTCAGTGTGATGATGTTTCCAGACAGCTAATAAAGAGGAAGATTAGAGAGCAGTATAAAATGGCAGGTGCCTTGGCAGATTCCACATCTTAGACATTAAACACAGAACAAAGTGATGCTGTCTTCCGAAGACCACCAAAAGTGCTCGATGTCAGCTTCAGCAGCATGGTGCCATTTTGAGTGTGGTGTTCATATTACCTTGTTTCCCAGTTAGAAAACAACATAGAAAGAGAGAGGGGGGGAAAAAAATCAAACAGCAGTGGATAATACTCAGAACAGAGATAGCGTCAGAAATAAACCCAGACACTTGCAAAAGAATGAAGAATTATTTCTAGTCAATCACTTGCAACATGTCCTTGCACTCATAGGCCAGACTATTATGTTTAATCATATAAAGCATCTCAGAGTATCATCTGCAGACAGATTGTATATTCTACAACTCATTTTATATCACAGTCTCAGAGCTTAGAAGTGCAACTATTTTAAGATATGACGGAAGTAAACTAGGGTGATATTTCTCCTGACAACTCACATGACTACCACGGGTCTCAGGCTTTTTTGAAAACCTAATTAACATAATTATAGCAAATATTTTCTCCTTTAAACTTCCTTTCTTTTTTTTTGAATTGGAATCTTACTCTGTCGCCCAGGCGGGAGTGCAGTGGCACACTCATGGCCACCACAACCTCGACCTGCTGGACTCAGGTGATCCTTCTGCCTCAACCTTCCAGGTAGCTGGAACTACAGGCAAGTGCCAACATGTTCAGCTAATTTTATTATTATTATTATTTAGTGTAGAGACAAGGTCTCACCAAGTTGCCCAGGCTGGTCTCAAACCCCTGGACTCAGGCAATCCTCTTGCCTCGGCCTCCCAAAGTGCAGGGATTACATGCTTGAGCCACTGTGCCCAGCCCCTTTGAGCTTTCTTTACCAAAGGCAACTTCAGAACCACCTCCTATCTGAAGATAAAGGCAATGCTGAAGACACAGTAAGAATGTGGGCTACAAAGCGAAACACAAAGCAAAGAGGCAGGTATAAGTTATGCAGGAGAGGAAAGTCTGTTTTGGAAAGGAAGAAAGGAGATAATTATCGAGCACCAACAGTATTATATGCTGAGCATTGTGCTAAGTGCTTTGAAACATTTTATCATTGTATATATTTGTTGAATGTGAATAATACAAAGCTAACAAAAATAACAGTGTGTATAATATAAAACATCACTGCAGATAAAACCGATCTCATTTCTAAGGGATACCAAGTAAAGCATTAATATCCATAGAACAGTTTGCCAGTTTATATCAAAGAAACCCAAACAGCACATCACATAATGTTGGGCTTACTTTCAGGTCTTAAACATGGGAAATAAATCCAGGAGTTCATATTCTTTGTAGGAAAGGAAGCTCAGTTTACCAAAGTGTGCAAAAACTCTCTAGTCATCAATATGTATAAAACATGCCTCATATATTGCAGTCACATGTTAATTATCATATAATAAAATATTTAAATGTGTTCATCTGCTTAAATCCACACAAAATAATTTTCAACTTCAAAAACATCTAATAAACATAGAACAGAAATTTTAGAAACTGATCATGAAGATAATAGTAGAAATTCTATTTAATGAACAGTACGTCTGTAATAAAAAATTTTTTCAGGCTTATCAAATAAGCTAACACTAATTACTCTAATGATTGGTGGGGATGATTAATTTGTGAGCTTGTCAAAGGGTAAATAAGAAAGTCATGTGATCCACCCTTTATAACTGATAGTACTGTCTGAGTTTCTTCGTATGTCCTAAGAAGCCTAAGCTTGTTAATGTGACTGTTACCTGAAGGCTTATTATCAGTGACCAATAATAATTTGGAACTATGTCCTGAATTTTCTTAAATGGAATTACATAGCAGAGAGGTTGTCCTCTGCCCCTTCCTGACAAAGGATCGCTCATACTCAAGTCTGGTTTCCTCACATACAGTTCCTCCTCTCTATTTTCTCACCCTTGTTTTGGTTCTCCTTCCAAATAGAACTGTGACTTACGTGTTGTGGTTATTTTACTTGTCGTTGATCTGAGGGTCATCAGAGTGTAGGCTCTGGAGACAAACTATCTGGGCTTTAATCCCTGTTTTTTCACTTCTGTGTATGAATTTGAACAAGTCGCTTAAAATTTCTAAACTTGGGTTTCCTCATCTGCAAAATGGGGGATGTATATTAAAGATTTCATGAACATTAAATAAGAGAAGCTCTTTACTGTGCTTAGTCTCAATTGGTGTTATTCAATTGGTGTTATTATCATAATTATATAATTATGGTGGGAAGGGAAAAAGATACGAAGGTGGTTTTCAAACTGTACACTTTGGCCATATGTATACTCAGTTTCTCTTGAGTTCTTATTCAGAAAAATAAAAATGCAACAGGCGTTTCTTTTCTTGCTCAGATGCTCTAAGAACAAGAACCAAATGAATCTTGTCAGAATAAAACACTTTTTAAATTTTATCTTACCTGCTGGAACAATTAGGGTTAAAATCAAAGTCAAGTGACTTTTTTTACAGCCCAAGTTCTTCTTTTCCTTTAGTTTTTCTGTTACTTAATCATTGTTCTTGGTTCACCTATAATTGCATAATTTTCATTTGTATTTGACTTCTCCTTTTGAAACAAAACAATGAAATCCTTACTTAAGCGTCCAGAAGTCCTGTCTTATCTCTCGCTGTTTCTCATACACAATTTACAGCATCTAGGGAAATAATAAATCTAGTTTGTTCTATACTGGTTCCCTGGGGATCTTTATAAAATTGCACTTTTTCCCCACGCCTAGTCCCAGAGATTCTGATTCTGTAGATCAGTGTGGAACCAGGAATCTGTATTTTATAGCAAGTACTATTCACCCAGGAAATTCTGACTCAGACAATACTTTACCACCGTTGGAGAAGCAATAGCCTGTGTAGTGCAGTAGGGGAGAGATAGAAATGAGTCTGGCTTTTAAAGCAGAACCAATTACTATCTGTGTGACCTTAGAGAATCACTCAACATGGGATTCAGTTTCTTCATCTTTAAAATCAGTACATGCCTGTTCTACCTAACTTATAAAGTTGCTGTAAAAAGTAAATGAAATAAAATGTGTAATAGGAAGAAAAAAATTAAATAATAAAATGACCATCTAGTTTCTACAATCTAGGAAAAGAGCAATATGAATTATAGAGGCAGATAGCTTTTTTGCTTTAAATCTGTAGATGTGACTTCTGACTGCTCCAGATAGATTAAGTGTGTTAAATCTCAGGTAATGACTCATTAGGGGATTGTGAAATCAGTTTGGAGGTGGCTCCAGTGTTTTAAAAATAAAGTAGAAAAGAATGGAATGGGATACGATAGAACAGGATAGGATAGGATAGAAAATATCAGAGCACATTTCCCATAGAAATGCATTTAAAATAAGATATCTAATACAGTTGTTCCCCTTTACCTGGGAATATGTTTCAAGACCCCCAGTAGATGTCTGAAACTACAGAGTACCGAACCCTGTAATTACTGTTTATTTTTTATCTAAAACATACATACCTATGTTAAAGTTTAATTTATAAATTAGGCACAGTCAGAGGCTAATAACAATAACTAATAATAAGATATTAATTATAACAACATACTGTTTTCACTACTCTTGCATTTTGGGGCCATTATTAACTAAAATATGTATTGTTTGAACACAAGCATTTTGATACCTCTGTAGTCGATCTAATAACCGAGACAGCCACTAAGCGACTAGCTAGCAGGTAGAGCAGACAGCATGGATCCTCTGGACAAAGAGATGATTCACCTCCCAAGGAGATGGAGCAGAAGGGCCTGCAATTCAAAATTTATGAATTGCTTATTTCTGGAATTTTCCATTTAATATTTTTGGACAGAGGTTGACCAAGGGTAACCAAAACAGTGGAAAGCGAAACCACAGATAGGGGAGGACAACTCTATTTGAATCTAGTTGTTCTGTGTTATCTTATATTATCTCCCAGCTTATTCCTGTATATTGTGCCTTGTGTTTGGAGATTATATTTGGGACCAGAAGAGAAGAGGGATTGACCTGTGAGAAGGGCAAAGCAGAGCAGCAAGCCAACAGCATCCCTAGGTAAGACTGTGTGAGGGAAACAGGGATATATGTAAAAGAATATTATTAAACTTTATTATAGGTATGTATGTATAGGAACAAACAGTATGCATAGGATTTGGTTCCATCCATGGTTTCAGGCACCTTCCAGTGAGAATATATGCATCTTTTGTGCGCTCAAAAATCTTGCAGAGGGCACAAGACTTCTCAGATCACATAGAGGGGAGTTTTAGAGCAGCTTATTTGGAAATAAATAAATTTTGTAAAAATCCCAGAAAACTGAAAGAGATGAGGAAGTCAGTTTGAATGTGCAAGCTTGCTAAGCTATAACATACACTCTAGAAAGGGAAAATAGGACTTTACAGGTATAAAATTAATTGTTACTCATTTTTTGGCATATCAGCTGCTCTTCGAATCCCCAACTACTGAAACCAAAGTCTAGCCTTTCTCTGACTGGTTAAGAGAATAGGGTTCTAACATCTGAAAGTTAATTTTGAAATTCATTTTTCTCGTTTTAACAAAACATTGCCTTACTTAGTAAAATAGTTCATTGTATGCACTATTTAGAGGTTACATCAATGGCTACCATTTTGTGAGTTTATATCTTGTGCTAAACTTTGTGCTAAGTACTTTACAGTCATCATCTCTAATCTTCTAGAACCCTAGGGGAAAAGTTTTAGTGTACACCCCTTATGAATGATCTTACTGAAACTCAAAGAGATTAAGTAATTAACCTCAGCCCACCTGAGTAGCAAGGAATAGAAGCAGAATTCACACTCAGGTCTCTATAGTCATGCACTTGAAGCTATGCCTCACTGTGAACTGGTGCTTGTGGACTGGTTTTGAAAAATCATCATCATATGTAATATTGTTTGTAATATTGTAAGAGGTAAGCAGTGCCTGCAAAGCCAAACCGTCTAAACAAAAGTGTGCATTACCCAGTCAGCCTCTGCTGAAGATGTTCCCTGTCTCAACATCTTCATTTTATAACTATATACATTGTATATGCATTGTGCCTTTTTTCTTATGGATTCCAAAAGGACACGATAGAAAAATCAGCTGCGTATTCTTCTCCCTTTTAAATGTTAATTTTGCATCATGCTGCATAAATCTATTTGCATTCTGTCACCCAAATGATATGAGCAAATGAAAAGAGCATCATGCTAAAAATGTATTTCTGATTATACAAGAAATATAGTTAGACAATGAATTGTGTCATATATTTTTGTAATTCCAGGGCGAGGGTTAGGGTAGGTGTTTTTTTTTTGTTGTTGTTGTTGTTTTTTGTTTGTTTTTTTTTTTTGGTAGGGGGAGCGTGTAGGGTGTTACTCTGGGATTAGTGTTTTATTTTAGTTTGTTTTGCATTTGGCAATTCAGAAGGTCAATGTTAATTTGATCCAGATATTATGCCATATAGAAGTAGAGAGTGTCGTATCCTCTGGATATCTAGTCTCAGATTCTATTCGCTCTCTGCATCCTGTGAGAGTTGACAGGAAAGAATGAGGCAGCTGTGACTAGCTCTCAAAATGACAGGAACCCAGGGGATTTCCCTCCAGTTCTCCCCCACACTACATGGCAGACAACATTTTGTTCACCTCCTATTCAAAACTGTGAGAGGTTTGGGAAATGTCCTACTTGCAGTCAATTCTTTTGTAAGTAAAAGTTTGGGTGAGGTAGAGGAAATAGGCAGCACAACTGATTTTCAAGGACATCTAGCGCATGAAAATATGCATTCTGTGATTCTCCTCACTCTCCCTCCTGTCTCAAAACAATCTGGAATTAGCAAGCCTTGACAACGACTAATGAGAATGAACAGACTCACACAGATTCCCCTTTAGCAGCGATTGGATTCAACCTTTACAAGACAGACAAATCAGCCCAAATAACTTTTTTTTTAAATGAATAAAAAGATTTCCTAACCTCCAGCAATGATGTGCTAAGAAGGGAGTCAGCTAAAGAAGCTGAGATATAATCCTGACAAAAGACCTGTAGAGTGTTTACAAAGTGCCAGGCATATAGTTTTCACCTCAACCCTGTGATGTGGGTGTCAATGCCACCACTACCTTCATCACTATCATCTCCATTTCATAAATGAGGATACTGAAACAAAGAAAAGTCATATGTTCTGCCTGTGGGTACCATGTGCCTGGTTCTAGGGATCATGGACCCAACTATCTTCATCCCTAGTCAGAGTCAAAACTACAAGTTGCCTCACTGAACTCTAAACTGCATTGATAAAGAGTCCTCATTCTAGACCCATGGAAAAGGGGTTGACTACAGTTCATCTCATCTTGAGCACAGTACCTGGTGAACTGTTTTTCCATTTATGATTGATCAATTGAAAAACAATGAGTTAGAGTCTGCTACAAGCTAGGCACTGTAATATATGATAGGAGACATTGCTTAAGGGCTGAGGTGAATGCTAGAACCAGACTTCCTAGATTAGAATCCACTTACTAGCTATGTAGCCCTGAGGAAGTTACTTAACTTCATGTGCTTCCGTTTTCTCATCTAAAATTGAAAATAATACTTTCTTCACGGAGTTACTATGGGGATTAAATGAGTTAATTAATGCAAATCAGTTAAAATAGTGTCTAACACATAGTAAGAGCTTGATAACTTTTACTGTTACAATTATTACAAATCTGTTTTTCCCCCTAAAAAATGGTAAAATCCGCCTGGGCAAGTGAGACCTCATCTCTACAATAAATCAAAAAATCAGCCGGGCATGGTAGCGCGCGCCTGTAGTTCCAGCTACTCGGAAGGCTGAGGCGGAAGGATCGCCGGAGCCCAGCAGGTCGAGGCTGTGGTGGCCGGGAGCGGCCACTGCACTCCAATCTGTGCGACAGAGTGAGACTCCAACTCAAAAAAAAAAAAAAAGAAATAAGATCCCCAAATACTTTTTTTCTCATATTTGGACTTGCTAATTTTCTCTGTTGGCAGTGTTCTTCGATACACAAAAAT